>JAODAL010030839.1:0-49339 GCA_025379985.1 Phyllomedusa bahiana | reverse complement strand
CGGATACCGTTTTTCTGCTGTGGTTATGCTTTTCCTCATCTTTTCGGTTACCCATTGAACGGATGGATTATTTTAGCCTGTGATTTTTTTCTGTTACTCTTACAGCCTAATTGTCTTGACTAAGATGTACCACATATCCAGTTTACTGTTGTGGATGGTAATTCCATCTTCACCTCACCTGTTTGGGTGTAAAAGTGAACCTGGTATTCCTCTCACATAGACTTTAATGGGAATCGGAGATTAATCGCAATCGAGGATCGAAAATAGGCAGGATGATTCCCCAAATCTGGAATTCGACTCGAAGCAGATTATTGGCCGAATCGCTCATCACTAAATGTGACAATATCCTTTGCAAAATATACCATTGTTGCTTAAGCATCAGAATGTAATTTTATACGCAGGGACTAATGCTCTCATATAGGCAGAAATTTTGCAAGTGCGGAATTTCGCAAGCCCAGGGCTTGAATGTCTTCTGAGGAAGGCTCGAGGTCTTAGCACACACTTCCGGCATTCGCACTCTGCTTTGTCCCGACTGTCAGCGTTGCTGCATCTTCTGGACCTCCCCATCAACCATTTGTTTTTCTAAGAATTTTATTGGAGTGTCTTATAAGGGCTTTTTTGTGTTTTTAGTGGTCATGCTGCTGTAAAAGACAGCCATAGTCAATGTCCTATTCAGAAAAATCTTGTTTGAAATAGTCATTTCTTCCTGTGAGTTTTATTCTGATAGTCAATAAGGGCATTTTTTGCTGGTTTTGTACAAGACACCAATAGTAAAGGTCGTATTGAAAAAAAGCTTATTTGACATTCTCTTTTATTCTTGCTAAATTTTTTTTGGGAGTGTTTTTAAAGGTCTTTTTTGCTGCTTTTGTGGTCATGTTGCTGTAAAATATTGGTTTTAAATACTTTTTTTCTTCTGCAAATATTATTCTGAGGGTTCATAAGGGCATCTATACTGGTTTTGGGGTCATTTTGCAGTAAAAGACAGTGATACTCAATGTCCTTTTCACAAAAATCTGGTTTGAAATACTGGTTTGTTCTTGCTAATTTTATTCTGAGTGTCCATAAAAGCATTTTTGCTGGTTTTGAGGTCAGGCTACTGTAAAAGGGATGCCAGGGGGCCAGAAGGGCAGTACTCCTCAGTGGCCCAAATCAAAAAGTGGCCCAGTGATATGTTAAAAATAGGAAGTAGTAATGGGTGAGCGCCCCATTTGATTTAGCTGCATGTGAAACGGTTAATAGATGACTGATGGCAACCCTGGCTCCCACCGCACCCACTATAACTACGGCTCTGTAAGCTGAACCTCCATGTTCCCCATTGGGATGTTCTTGCTGCCACCGCATATATGACATGTTCTTGGTCCTTGGTGATAGGGGTCTCCTGCCAGTTACCATGTGCCATTTCCAATACCGATGTCTTCTCATGTGTCACGGGGACCCAGAAGCAGGTGTTACCGCTGTACCTGCTGTGGCTACGCTGTCCTCATTTTTTCAGTTAGCCATTGAAAGGAATTAATTATTTTAACCTGAGTTATTTTTTCTGTGACTCCAAGGGCGACATGATCTAAAGCCACGCCTTTTTTTTGGGTTATTTTGCACCATAACCTTTATGCATTTTCTTGTTGTTAATGTACTGTCGTTCACCAAAACTAGGCGCATTATACACCGGGCACGACACTTTGCAATGCGCCTAAATATGGTGCGCTGTGCGCCCCCATCGTGCAATGCGCCTCGATAGGGATATTACATATATCACCAATGATATGCTACATGTCATGAGTTGTGTAATGCACATTTTTTGACATGAATCGCCTTTTAAGGTGCAATGAGCCTTTTGTAATGCAATTCACCTTTATAAGTTTTCTATGCAAGTAATACCCGATGCCAGTTTTTGGAAGTGATCGAACTTTATGGCACACTTTATACTAATTTAATGCGCCTAAAACTGGCGTGGAAATGCCACTTTTCTGACATCTCGCCCTAAGGCTAAGTTCACACTGCTTATTCACGGCGAAATTGCGGGACGAATTACGCCATGTGCTCGGCAGCGGGGGATCCGGCAGCTCACCGGCCCCATAGACATTTATTATCCACGGCGCGTATACTGCTGTGATAATTGACATGTCACTTTCTCCCCGCTCGCGAAACAGAATTCATAGCTCTCTATAAGAACTGTGGATTACTGTAATGACTGGGATGGATTTCACCCGTAATTCACGCAGTACGGCACGAAATATGGGATGAAATCCGTCCCAAAATAAGCCGTGTGAACATAGCCTTAGAGCCTAATTGTCTTGACTAAGATGTACCACGTATCCAGTTTATTGTTGTGGATGGTAATTACAGCTTCTCCTCAACCTGTTTGGGATATGAAAATTAACCTGGTCATCCTCTCCCATTGACTTTAATGGAAATCGGCGATTGATCGAGATCGTAAATTGTAAATTGCCGTGATATTTTTCTAAATTGGCAATCGCCTAGAACGTGATATTTTACTTTTTTATACTGATTGCTCATTACTACTTATCATACATATAAATAATATTTTGAAGCATTCCCAAAGTTAGTGCCCTTAATATCATAAAGGAACAATGTGTTTGATGAATAAAAGCATTTAAGTGCTATTTACAAGTTTAAATGCACCTAGGAGTGTACAGTTGCATGGAAAAAGTAAGTGATCCCTTTGGACTTACACTCTTTTTGCATAAATCACTAAGGCTTTATCTATAAACAAGTAATTTTTATTTTTCAAATATAAGAAGTTCAGGGGAACAGAAAAGAAAAAGGGAGGGGAAGTACAAGTGCACTAAAAGGCCCAGATAACAAACACATGCAAAAGTGTCAAACAACAAACTAAATTGTCATAGTCAGAATGTCACAGCTTGCTCGTTGAACATATATTGGGGTTAAAATTTATCCCCACCCCCGATAGCATGCACCAATAAATATTAAGAATAAAAATACTTTACAATTTAATAAAAAATCTTGTAATAGGTTAAACGGGATCGCTATTGGGTGTTTTTTTGAATTTATCCAGTATCCCATTTTTTCTTATTTTTTAGCGACTGCGTCAGAGGTATCGAAAAAGGAATTTCACACTAAAATGAAAATTAACCCTATCATTACCTCTAAAGGGGTGGGGGGAGGGGTAACTTCCATGAAAAAGCTAGGGAATTCTGGTATATGGTATTTTGGGAGCACCGTTCATAATATAGGGGAAGTTATCTAAAGTTATACTAGAACCTAAAGCACAAAGGAAGGGAAAAAATGAAAAGTACCCCCCCCCCATAAAAATTAGGGCTTTAACTTGGATGGGGGGGACAGCTCCCCCACATGTGGAAAGATTTTCCACTTCCCCGCATTTCCCAGCAAAGATTAACACGATGGGGGGAAAGGGGGGGGGATCCGGGGCAGGGGTAAATACCAAGCGAAATATCTTTTTCAAAATTTAAGGGTTTGGTACCGGGAATCTTGGTAACGGAAAGAGATCCCCTTACCAGACTTCCCCGAAAAAGCAAATATTTTTCTTCCTCCCATTTAACCGCATAAAAATTTTTGTCCTTTTTTTGGGGTTTACGGTCATAGCTTATGGTTATAGAAAGTCCTTTAGTTGGGCCCTTTTCCTACCCTTTATAAATGAGAAAAAGAAGTATGGGTATGAGACGTGGCCAGGTCCATATTGTATTGCTTTTTAAATTTGGGGATTTGGTAAAAAAACGGACTTGGGGATCTTAAAAGTGCATTAATTCGAAAAGGGTTTCTAAGGGCATTCGTTTAAAATACTGCCAATGGATGTTTTCCCCTCCCGCTGACCGTTAGTAAAAACAAGGGGGGATCTAACTCCAATAAGAAACGGCATATTGCTGGAAAAATTGTATCCATTTTTTTGGGGATTACATATCTAACCCAGGTTTTAATCGCAGTGTCAGGGGGGGAAGTGCATTTTTGGGAGTTTTTCCCCCAAGGGATTGTAGCTTCAATATCTTTCACAGAGGTGGGTGTTTTTGATGATTTTTCCTTTTGAGCCACGTCTAAACTTGGGGTGTAACCCAAGGGGTATATTGGTCTAGAAAGCAGCGATTTTATAGGTCTAGATGGGGGTCCCCGACATACCCCTTCTTTAAGGGGCAATATAAAACGTTTTTTCCCATCTCGGCCTTTTACCCCCCAGAAAAACCTCAACAACGGGATTGTAGTTTATTTAAAATTCGGGGGAAAAGGAATGGAAAAAATCTGGAAATAATAAAAATTTTTTGGTTAGCAATAGCATTTTTTAACGTTGATTTTTGCTATCCGGACAGGGGAAGCTTCTCTAGTCTTTGAATTTCCCCCGGGGGTTCAGAGAGATCTGTGAGATTAATTGGATCGAGTTTTCAAAGTCTTGAATTTTTATTTCCAAGATGGGAAAAGTAGTCATTTGACCAAATAAAATTTAAAGGGAGAAAAGGTTCCTTTTATGTGAGGGGGTTATTTAGTGGGAGAATTACATTTTTGGTTTCATTCAATTTATAAATGAATTAATGAGTACTCATTAAAAATATCCATTAGCTTCGGTATTGAAGTTTCTGGTTGGTACAATGCAAAGTCGTCACAAATAGATTATTTTATGTTCTTGCCAAACATTTTAATGCCTGATATCTCTGGGGACCCTAATGGTTCTGCCAGCGGTTCCACCACAAAAAATAGATTAAAGGTGAAAAAGGGCAGCCTTGTCTAGTGCCATTGAAATGGGAAAAGTCCTCAAAAAGAAAGCCTGAAGAAAAATCCCCAGCAGAGGGAATAAAACATGCTAGGACAGTTTGTAAAATGCCGCAAATCCAAAATTTAGTCTAACCCTTTTAAAAAAGGCAATTGACCTGCGAAGGCTTTTTCGCGTCAGGGAAAGAAAAGCCTGGGGTTTTGGTGTTGGTGGCCATCTGCAACAATCGATTACCTCCTAACTCCGTAAACTAGTTTGGGGGGGGGGGCCGTTTCTTAAAAAAAGATTGATATTTTATTTTAAAAAGAGGTAAAAATTTTCAATCGATTGGCCATATTTTTTGAGTTAAATTTAATTCTTTTTAGTAGGGTTTTGGGCGGTAATTAGTGACCTTTCGGGATCTTTCCCCTTTTGGGAAGGGTTATTTTGGGGCAGTTTAACATTTCCTTTACCTTTGACATAAACTGCGGAAAAGTTCGTAAGGTGGGGGGTAAGGGGGAACAATAATTTGAATATTTCTTTGTACCCCATCTGGAGGGGGGGATTTATGTAGTTTGGAGTTATTTATAGTTTGTCCACTTTTGAAGCAAAAAATGGGCGTTGAGCACATCTAGTGTTCTGGGGTCGGGGAGGTATTAATTTTTTTTAAAAAATAAAATATGGGCGTAGTTACCGGGGGGAACTACGGGGTTATTTTTAAAATGTTATATAATTGTGTAGTATTCCCCAAAACAATTGGCTTCTTTTGGGGGATCGCAGACTTTTTTTTCGCGGAAAAACCATTAATGAGGCAATTTTGGGGCCTGGGGGTATTTTTTTTCCCCCTTTGGCAGCATTTTGGTATTCAAACCCCCCTAAAGGGTAAAAATGCCACTTAATTTTGGCCAGTTGGGAACTAAAAATTTCTTAGATTGAATTTTCCTCAAAGTTTTCTACAGTTCAGAATATTTCTTGTTTTGCGGACTGGGATCATTTTTTAAATCTTTATCTAATTTTATTAAATTTCTTCAAGGGGGGCCCCGTTTTTTTCACTTCTCTTTTCTTTTTTTCCTTCAGCAAATTAAATACAAACCCTCTAAGACGCTTGTGGGCGCAAAACAAAATTTCTGGACGAGCTTGGTGATTTAACTAAAAATGTTTTTTAAACCGTTGTAACTCTTTACTACATTGGGGATTTTAGCAGTAGGTTTAAATGCGCCATGGCTTTGGGGGGGGGTGAGCAAATTTTTTTTTAATGTAAGGAAAATTGGGCATGATGGGACCTGTAATTTGGCCAAAATTTCCGAAAAAAGAATTAAAGGGAGGGTTTTCTATTGCCCAAAAAGAAAAAGTCTATTCTTGAATAGGTTTTTTGGGGCCCAAAAAAAAGAATAATCAATTTCGCTGCGGGTGTATCCCCACGGGTCGTAGATTTTCCCTCCCTCACTAAGTTTTTTAATTCGGAGCATAACGAGAGCAGCCCCCCGCCCCATCTAACTGCCACCCATAACACATTGAAGTCCCCACATAAAAACAAAAGCCCGCACAATTTTTGGGGCTTTTTTTTAAAGGGTTTTTGATAAAAGGAAATTTGTTTTGTTTTGGGGCATAAATTTTAAGAAATGTGCAGGGTAATTTTTTTTAACTCCATACTGAATTAAAAATCAACCCTTAGGGCCCAGGAACGTTTTACATTTAAAGGCTATATATCTTTAACTGGGGATTGCCACACCCGCTTTCTTTTCAAAATTTCGGTGAAAAGAAGCGGGGAGAAATGTTTGTTTTAAAATATGGGTGTTTTTCCTTTTGGGGTTTTTAAAACAAGACTTTCCCCGAGGGTTTGCAATTTTCCAAAAACATTCTTTGGGGGTTTCTCGACAAGGGTTTTTTAACCCCCGAACCAAAAAAAGTCAATTTAACTTTTGAGCGGTTTTTTCAAAAATACAAATAAAACTCAAATATAAAAAAAGAAAAAATCAGACAACAAAAAACAACTTTTTCACAAGGAAAGACCAGCGATGGGGAAAAGTCCCCTAGCAAACCCCAGGAAAAAAAAAATGTTAAACATATACAACACAAATTTGAAGGGGGGCCCAGGGGATGAGATTAGCGACTGCTATCACTTGTTGTCATATTAGGGCGGGGGTTTAAACGTCGAAATTTTTCCGACCTATCGGGTGATGACCCTTTTATTCTTCCTCTTTGGGCAAGGGGAAGGACCGGGGTAACCAAGAGGTCCCCGGAAAGGCAAGAAGCTCCTTGCGGAAACTGGAGTGGGGGAAAACCAGGGGGATTGTCCTTTGTTATAATTAAGTTACGGGAAACCCCATGGGATTGATATTTTTTCTCGAGAAATTTTGTCACCGGGGCAAATTCTTTTCGTTTTTAACATTGCCCAGCTGATAAATCCGGAAAAATTGACATTTTGGAAACCCCTAGGGAAGTCGGGCGCCAGGATTGCCTTTGAAAATTTTTTTGACTTGGAAAAATTAATTTTAGCGATGACGCACGGGGGGGAGCGGAGGCAAGATTGGGGTTTTGGGAAGGCGGTGGATCCCCTATCCACTGTAAAATCCCGAAAATTAAAGCGTCCCGGCAAACCGACCCCCCCCATGTCTTTTAAAAAATTTTGGGGAAAACTCCTGTATCACAATTCCGGGGCCCCTCGCAATTGATATTATTTCGTCTAGAACGGTTTCAAGATCTAAAACTTGCTGCCAGCGGAAACCCCCTTTTTCTAAGACAGAGTTAGCGCTATCAACGCATTGTGAGATTTGGCGAACTCTCCATTTTTTTCTACTTGGGCGTTCTGAAACCAATGCTTGTATTTAGATCTAAAGTCCCCCACATCTGCTTAAAGTCCCCTTGAAGGGGATTCCGAAAAGAGTAAACAGCGGTGCAGAGCTTTTTGTGATGCCCGCTGTTCCCGAGGGTCCCCGGGGTTCCCTGTCTACGATCTTGTCTGGGTGAAGCTGGAGAAGGGCTGAATATTGTGAGGAGCTTTTTTTATCTTTAGATGGTCTTTTGGGATTTAAAAATTCTGTAATTTTGTACTTATTTTTTTTTTGAATTTACCCCCCATTTTGGGGGTTTTATGGAAGGAAAAATTGCCCGACGTGTGGAGGATGAGAGCCCCGAGGGGAAAGGGGTTTAGGTAATTGGCCCGTTGGTATGTGGGGCCCACTTGGTAGGGGGGGGGTTTAGCGTACTCACAAGTGAGTATTCCCAGGATTAAATTTTTTTGATGCAAAAAACCCCTTTCCCCCCAAAAAGGGTGTCGGGCTGGACGATTATAGGGGGGACTATTAGGGTCCATGCAGGGGTTTTAAATTCTAGAACCAGATAGAAGGCCAGGCCGAGAGGGTTAGACCGGAAAACGAAAATTCTGGTGACTTGTAAAAAATGGTTAGGATAAAGGCTGTAAACAGGCGTTCTGCTTGGTTATAGGTCGATTATTAGGCACAGGGTTTGTTGTTGGGAAAAGGGATGCAATACCTAAAGGGGGTGCCCACCAAATGAGGGGTATTCCCGGGGGGTAAAGGTTGGAAATAACTACACAAAAAATTGATCTCAGGGCGTGGATTGTAAGTTCCCTTGGATGAGTTATTACACAGGGCCCAGGAAAACAGAATTTTAATTCAGTGGGATTCTATTCACGTTTCTATATGCGCAGCGCTGTGGAACGTATGGGTTTTGTAAAAAGGCATATCCAACCAACGAGAGGGAAAGGGTTTTTAAATTTATTTTTGTCCACCTTGAAAACTGCACAATATTTTGGGAGAATATTTTAATTAGAAGATGGTTTTCCCAGAAAAATAAAATTTTTGATACGATTTTAGACTCAGGGAAAAGTCTTAGTTATAAAATAGGGGCACTTATTCTGCTTGGCACTGTGACGAAGTGTGCATCGGGTTTTTAAAGCAGGGGTATAATGCCAAAGGGGAAAGGGCATTTGTGCTGGAGAGGCGTTTTTAGCAGCAGACTATTAAACCGTGAGCAGGTTGGCTGTTAGGATTAAAGGGCGTAATCCCTTAAGATGCAGGGGGTTATATCCCCTTCCATGGCGCCCGGGGTTGGGTGGGACAATTTGTAACAAAGACCTACCTGGGAATAATCAATAAAGTACTTTTTCTGTGATTCCCCAGGGGTGAATTGTCAAATTCGTGTATTTCTGCCCCTCTATGAAGATTCAGGAAATTTAAATCCACACTGCTCACATTGAGGGGGCCAGGGGAAGCTTGAAGCGCGGAAGGGTTGGGGCTTTATGCTTTCCCCACCCCCCGGGCAAGGGGCTCGCCCCCTCGTGCTGGGTTTTATCTGAGTCGGCTCTGTGCAGAGGGCCGAGTTTAATAACGCTGGCCCCGTCAAAGGCTGGGTTCGGGTATCCGCAGCCCTGCCCTGCCCGGAGGGATCCTAAGAGGCGGGGAGCACAGTCCCTCAGCTTCCTAGATGCCGTTCAGGCTGATACGACGGAGCCGTGCACCGAACGACCCCCTTTCCCAGGGCCTCTGTAGGGTTTCTGCTCCCTTTAGGGTGGGGAAAAAAACCCAGTTGTGGGGTTAGTTGGGCCCCAAAAGTAGATCCCTCCGGATCTTCTATCCTGCACCGTTCCCCGCAGGCTCAGGAGCCCCTCCCGTAAGGGCTTTAACTAACAGCACTGGATTTTCTTATTTTAGAGGATTCGTAATTTTAAGACTTATCCAGCACTGTGTAGACCGCAATGGAAAATCTGTGCTGATTTTTTCCGGTTGGTTCAAAAATGCTCCGGATTTTTAACCCTGCTGGATTTTCTGCAATGCTGCTATTGGATTCCTGTACAGTCAATGTACCGGCCTGACGGGTATTCCGATGACCGACCACGTTTTTTAGCACAAATCTACGCCCAAAACCATGGTACAGCGCGGTCCAGCAATGTTAAAATGCTGTTGAGTTTTGGATGGCATTTTAACATTGCTGTGTAGACATAGCCTATTGTCTATTATGTAAATCACAGTTATGCACAAACCTAATCTAACTAAACTAATAACACAGTTTCAGTTCATGTTTATGTTTTTATTGAGAGAGTAACCATCTAAGGTGCAGGGAGAAAAACTTAGTGAGCAAGCGCTAATGGTTTTTCTACAGCTAATTGGTCACTCTATTTTTATTAAGAAAGGTTGTCCAAGTGCTTTGTCCATTAAATTAAATTAAAGCACACATAGTTTTGTTAGTGACTAATTTAAAATGATTAAATATGAACCATGCCTTGATTCAAGCCCTCAGAAGACATGCTATGGAAAGGCATTAAGTTGGAAAAGACTACAGAAGCATTGTATAACCCCTTCAGCTCACTCTCTATACTGTACAGACTGCTCTTAGTTAGATAGCATTTTCTTCTCCATAGACATCAATAGTTAGAAAGTTTAGTATTGCTGGCTGCATCTTTCCCACAGCCAGAAGCTGTTATTTGGCAACATTTCCAGAATCACATAACGCCTAACTGTCATATACATGGATATATATTATACAGAGTGCTTGGATCTGCTAAATCACTAAGTTGTTCCACATTGCCAGTTTACTATTATGGATGGTAATTACAGCTTCTCCTCACCTATATTGGTATAAAAATTAACCAGAACATCTTCTCCCATAGACTTTAATGGTGTTCAAAGTTTGAGTTTGAATAGAACTTTGAACCGAACTCACAAAAGTTCGAGGTTCTAATCGAACTAGAACTTTCTACTGTTCGCTCATCTCTATCCTCCACTAGTTGGAGCTATATGGCAGAGTGTGCCGACGGAAGCCTCTCCTCAGTGCAAGACATATGAAAGTCTGCCAAAGAACACATGAAGAACTCTCAGACTATGAGAAATAAGATTCTCTGGTCTGATGAGACGAAGATTGAACTTTTTGCTGTTAATTCTAAGCGGTATGTGTGGAGAAAACCAGGCACTGCTCATCACCTGCCCAATACAATACCAACAGTGAAACATGGTGGTGGCAGCATCATGCTATGGGGTGTTTTTCAGCTGCAGGGACAGGATGACTGGTTATGATTGAATGTAAGATGAATGTGGCCAAGTACAGAGATATCCTGGATGACAACCTCTTCCAGAATGCTCTGGACCTAAGACCGGGTCAAATGGTTCTTCTTCCAACAAGACAATGATCCTAAGCACACAGCTATATTAACAAAGCAGTGGCTTCAGAACAACTCTGCGCCCATTCTTGACTGGCCCAGCCAAAGCCCTGATCTAAACCCAATTGAGCATCTCTGGAGAGACTTGAAAATGGCTGTCCACCAACGTTCACTATCCAACATGAGGGAACTGGAGAGGATCTGCAAGGAAGAATGGCACAGTATCCCCAAATCCAGGTGTGGAAAACTTGTTGCATCATTCCCAAGAAGACTCATGGCTATACTAGCTCAAAAGGGTGCTTCTACTCAATACTGAGCAAAGGGTCTGAATACTTTAGACCATGTGATATTTTAGTTTTTCTTGTCTAATAAATTAGCAAAAATATCTACATTTCTGTTTTTTTTTTCTTTCAAGATGGGGTGCAGAGTGTATTAATGAGCAAAAAAATATTCGATTTTACCAAATGGCTGCAATGAAAGAAAGAGTGAAAAATGTAAAGGGGTCTGAATGTTTTCCGTACCAGCTGTAACTAAGACAAACACTATGAGAGTCAGTGTGAAAATCGACTTAGTAATTCATATTTCAAACACTCTGTTAACTGTAGCACATCCGATAGTAAATGTTCTTATTTCTTAATTTGCCTTTCAGTGAGTTGAAACTCAACTATTTATTCCATGAAGATAGAGAAATAGCATACCATAGTTTATTTTATGAAGTTTTATTATATAACAGTTTAATGTGTGTAGTCTGGACTAAAATTTTGAGCTAGTGGACCTTGTTAAACACAGCTGTTTCATCTTTCAAGAGTCAGCAACTTCATTCTCAGTGATTGGTTCATACTGTATGTTGTAGGAGACAAATTTATGGACCAGAATAAAACACATTGTACAATCTATATCACCATGTATAGAGGTGTGTCTTTAATTACTCTCCTGAAATTGAGAATGTCTGTTTCTGCAATCTGAAATGTAAACTAGTAAGATCATAACAATTTAGCATTTTTACCAGTTTCCTTTGGTTTTAATAGCAACATTTCTTGTCTATTTCAGATTCTTTTTATCAAACACATACATTGCCTTTTGACTGCTGTAGTCATTGAGGCAGGAGAATGGGTCTGGAACAGTTACTGATGTGTAAATTCAGCTTTAAGCTTTCTTATGGCTGAATTATTCTTTCTAGATGAACAGGTGGATCTCAGCAGTGGGACAAAGACAGATGCAAAATTCTTAAGAAAAGCCCTAACATTTATGAAATAATCAGAATTCAAATGACTGTGTTTTGTCATGCAGAAATTTCATCTGCACAGATTATTTGTATGTGCAGATAATACAAATGAACAGGCAGCTACATTTGGTGTATATATATTTATTTCTCATTTTGCCTGCAGTGGAACATAAAGGCATAATCCTACTCTCAAATACAGACAAAGTTTCTACATGCATGACTGTAATTAATGTTAACATTTGAAAAGTACAAAAAATAACTACAAGAAACACAGATGCTTACAGAACATTTTATGTGAAAACATGTGAATATTCAATATGTAAAAGATATGTATATATATTTATTTCTGAAAAAAAGGTAAAATGACATATCAGAATACTCCAGCAAGCAATGTTTGAGTGGACCTATATGAAAGCTGCCATTTTGGTTCGGGGTAAGTGTTTCCAATGGAAATATGATAATGCAGCATATCAAAGAAGACCAGAATTGTCTCAGAAATTGATTGCTTTAATCAGGCTACAAAGTTAAAGAATCCAACACACAAATCTGTGATCCAAGGCTGCATACAGTACATAAATGGAGATATAGTACTCTATGAGTTCTGGTTGCAGCAATAACAGTATACTTGACAAAATTTCAGAGATAAAAACTGTGCCTTTTTTTTACAGACCACACCCATTTATACAGGACACACCTCTTTACAGGCCCCTTCCTCATGGAAATTATTGCCACTTTAAAAAATTATACTGTAACGTCCAGGATAGTGGAACCTCTGGACCTTCGCAAGCGGTGGTATAAGCCACGCCAGGGAACGGAATCTAAGTAGGTCCCGGCTTTCACCAGAGCCCGCCGCAAAGTGGGATGGACGTGCTGCGGCGGGAGTCTACCAGGTCGCTACCCCTGACGTGACTTGCTTGTGGTGGCAGCCAAGGGAGAGCGTGGTACAGAATCGTCAGGCTTGAGCATAGTCGGGGACAGGTGGAAAGGTCAGGGCAGGCGGCAAGGTTCGGTCGAGATACGTAGGCAAAGGGTCAGGAACACGGCAGAGACAAGATACACGGAATAATTTCTCTAGGGCACGGAGGCAACAAAGATCCAGCGAAGAGCGACAGAGCGGAGCTCAATATATAGGTTCAGTGTCCAGCGATTATCCAATCACCGGCGCGCTGGCCCTTTAAATCTACATGAACGTGGGAGCGCGCATGTGTGCCACGGCCGGCAGGGGTAGCAGACGGAACAGGAGCATGGTCAGGTGAGTAGGAGCTGCGAGTGTGCCCTTGGCCGGTCCCGCGGCCAGCGGCGCTACCCGTCCCTGGCAGGGATCCAAAGGGGCGAACACCGGTGCGCCCGCAGCCCGCGGACCGGACCGCGGCGCTACTCATAACATATACCTTCTTTAATATTGTCTGGTGTAGGCTCTGCTCTTCAGCCTGAAAGGTTTTAGACCTTAAGTCTACCAAGCATCAGCTGCTAGTGCTTCACTTGAAGCTGGCTTGCTGCTTGTTGCAGGAGAGATGCGATTCTTTTTCATTTTTTTGCATTTCTATGGGGCCCGCAGCAATGGAGCCCAGCCTGCCTACTTACCGCCTACATGGGGCCCACCTACCTATAACCTGCCTTACTAGGCTCCACCCACCTACAACCTACCTACCTGGGGTGCACTTGCAACCTACCTAACTGGGGCCCATCTCTCACCATCCTACATGGGGACCATCTACCTAAAACCTACCTAACTGGGGCCCACCTATAACCTACCTAATTGTGGTCCACTTACCCACCTGAGGCCCACCTACCTACATGTTGCCAACCTATCACCTACCTACCTGGGCCCACCTACTTAAACCTACCTAACTGGGGTCGACCTACATAACTGGGGCCCACCTATCAGCTGCCTATCTGGATACCACTTATCTACCTGACGCCCACCTATCACTGGCATATTTGGGGTCCACCTACTTACAATCTACCTCACGTGAGCCCACCTATCACGTACCTCCCTGGGGCCCACCTACAACCTACCTAACCGGGGCCCATCTATTGCCTATCTGGCGACCACCTACCTACCTGAGGCCCACCTATCACCTACCTACAAGGAGCCCACCTATATCCTACCCACTTGGGACCCACCTACCTACAACCTACCTAACTGGGGCCAACCTGCAACCTACCTAACTTGGACCCACCTAGAACCTAGCTATCTGGGTACCACCTCCCTGATGCCCACCTACCACCTACTTACATGAGGCCCACCTATCACCTACCTACCTGGGGCCCACCTACCTACCACCTAACTAACTGGGGCCCACCTACAACCTACCTACCTGGTGTCCACCTATAACTTGGGCCTACCTACCTTTCTGTGGCCCACCTACAACCTACCTAACTGGAGCTTACTTATCTGTCTGGGCGCTAATCTACCTACCTATTTTGGGCCTAACCACAAACCTTCCTGAGGTTGGCCTAACTACCTAGGGCCTAACGGGGGTCTAACTACCTAACAAGGCCTAACTAGCTAACTAGAGTCTTGCCCATTTACCAACATATCTAGGGCCTTGCCTACCTACCTATCTGGGGCCTTGCCTACCTACCTGGTAATATGATTCTGAAGGGCACAGGCCATAGCTGTTGTCCTCTACTTCCCCCAACTCCCTAGGAGAATGTGCCTTTTAGCTATGGCCTATATCTGCTCTTTCACCCATGGGAAGTTTGTACAGAAGTGGGAATAGGTAAAGAGGTGCTGGAAAAGTGAAGATTCTAAGACATTTGTGTGTACATTTTGCAGGGATGAATGGTGCCTGGGAGAAGAAAAGGAAAAATGAACAGCACATGAGAGAAGACGTGTGAGTCCTTGGATGTTAGGGGTTATTTTGCTTCTGTTTTGGATCAGTGCTGTATTCATTAACATATGATGGTGATCTGAGCTGGTGTCTGACCACTACGTGGTTTCTATATGGCATTATTGTAGGTTATATCTGCGCTTGCATAGTGTAATGTACACTTGTCCCTGATCGTAAAAGTGAGTGCACACCTGTCTCTGACTCTCTGATTAGGGGATTCCATTTTTAATTTATTGATTGACATTATAATGATGTTTATGTTTGAAAGTGGTGAGATGCACGACCAAGGAAAACCTGGAGGTGGATATTGCATGTGGGCTGGTAGGGAGTGGAGGGGATATGTATGGAGGATATGGAAGGAGTCACTTAGTCATGTGTATATCTATGGTAAGTGACACTGTTTGAAATGTGTGAGACAGACAAATATGTGAGATTGATGTATGAGACAGACAGAAACGTGACTCACTAGATATTGTGTACTGCTCAATACACTTCTGTTTTGTACACCATTGATGCCCAGGAGGCCTAAAAATTAACAAGTAATATTTTTATATACAGTAGCTGTAGGGTGGGCCCTCATGATCAACTCTCCTGGTGTTTCCTAGGCCCTCCAGTCCAACACTGACTAGCGGTGATTAACTGTCTTCATATTCGATTCTGACTGTCATCGGTTTCCACTTTGAACCTGGATTCCTTGTTAACCCCTTAAAGGGGTTGTCTCACTACATTCATTCATCTTACCTCAGTCCTGTTTTCTTGGTTTCACTTTGAATTCAGGGGCATGTTTACTGGCTTTCACTAGGCTGCAGTAGAAACCCCGTCTGTAGTTATAGCAACCAGTGCTGGCAGCCTATCAGGATAGCGACCTGAGGAGCTGATGCAGTCCATACAAGACGAAATATCTAGGAATTGGTAGGACACTGTTAATGGACACATATTGCAAAGTGACTTGTATTTTGCAAGATCTTTAACATCACAACCAATCCCTTTAGTGAGACAATCACTTTAAGACCGCAATCTTTCTTTACATTTCTGACAAAGCCACCCCATTTTTAAAATCTGACATGTGACACTTTAAGTGGGAATAACTTTTTTACACTTTAACCTATCCATGTGATTCAGCACTGCTTTCTTGTGACATATTGTGCTTTAAGTTAGTACTGAATTTTGGTCCAAACATCCCTCTCTATTTGTGAAAAATGTCAATACATCATGGAAATGTAGAAAGATTTGCCATTTTCAAAGTTTGATTTTTTTTTTAATTAGACATATAGTTTTATCACACAAAATAGTAAATAACTAGCATATACCATATATCTACTTTATGTTGGCATCATTTTTTAAATGCTTTTTATTTTGTTTTATGACATTATAGGTCTTACAAATTTAGTAACAATTTTTCACATTTTCAAGAAAATTTGCAACGCAAATTTTATTTTATGGACAACGCCAGTTCTGACATGGTTTTGAGGGACCAGTATGTTAGACACCCCAATCTATGAAATTGCACCTATTCATGTATTCATCAGAGCATTTAGGAAGTTTGTTAACTAGTTTTAAAAATTCACTATTTTTAGAGATTTTCTATTTCTATTCAGAATTTACTGGAACACGGTAGATGATAACAGGGTCAATATTGATTTCCCAGATTCTGTCATTTTTAGAGGTCTCTCATATGTGCCCCTACTGCGCTCTTTGACTCAACCATGAGCCTTAGAATAGGAGGAGGACATACTAGATTTTGGGACCAAATTTTCATAAGGATATTTTTTAGGCGACGTTAAAGATTTGTGGACAGCCGAAGGTGCCAAAAACACCCCCAAAAATACCTCATTTAGGAAAACTCATATATCCAGTATTGTAGTATATATTTACCCCATAGGTGTTTCACAGATCAGCGCAAAACACTGGTCCAAACGTATCATAAAAACACAAGCGGTTAGAGAACACATTATATAAAACTTGTATATCTCTTATATCTGCTATTTCTATCCACACTCGCCAGCATGCCCAGCTGTGATACATGTGTACAGTTTCTGCCTGTCTACCTTAGTTTTATGCTGAATAAATAAATAAATTTGCCCCAGTGAGGTATGATGATACATTAATCCTTTAAGGCCTCGTTTCACACTCGCTTATTTTCGCCGCATATTTTGCCGCGACGGATTGAATGATCGCAAATACGGCTGAAAATCGTTTAGAGTGTGCCAGGAAATCGTCAGCGAAATCTCCGTCATGCGAAGTTGCTTTTAGTTGACACGTACTTGGCGCGTATTTGCGCCGGATTTCAGGCAGTATTTTCGCGAGGGAATTTATTCTTGACATCCGCTTTTGAAAGTTAACACTAGATTTTTTTAACTAACCTATCAGACACCCATTTATGTTTCTTGGAAGAGATTAATTTATTTCAATCAGCCGATAAAAAGTTTATGGACCTTGGTCCTCCCCGTTAGAGTAAAAATTACAAGTATAATGATATTGGATAATGCATTAAATAGTCACCACCCATGAATGATGTATAAAAGACACGATGGCATCTTTCTGTGCCAGTTTTCTATGTTGCAAATGAACTGGGTCGGCAGGGGAGGAGGATTAAGTAAACCTTCTTTATGGTGTGATGTGAAGTCGAAAAGTGATGTTATGTATGTATTCATAATATGTAAGTAATGTCCGTATGTTATATGTTTATATGTTTTGTTACATGAGATTTGGGTGTTTTTAGTGGATTGGTACCCTGTTACTCAAGGTAACCTTTCATTCTGATAATGGAGTATATGGATGCATTTTTTTTTCCGTTGGGGCAGATGCTGTATTTGGGGAACTGTGGCTTTTATGGTTAGGTGTTCATTGGGGTGTTGTACTGTGGATGTTATATTTTACTGATGGATTTTACTGGTATACGTGGTCTGTCGATTGTGTAAATAATGTGGGATTTTACTGTTTATGATGCATTGTGGTATCTATTGTTTTTAATGTGGGCAATTTGGATGTTATTTCTCTAACTGTATGTTATCTGATTATGACCTGCACTCTAAGCTTGTTAGGTATTGTAATGTGATTTTTTTTTTCGTGTTTACTGTTTGAGTGTACTCTAGATGTTTGTTTTAATGTGATTTTTTCATTGTTTTGTTTTGAGGGTATCTAGTGTTAGGTTTTACTGTTTTTATGTGCTTTTTTTTTTTCATTTACTGTTTTGTGGGTACTCTAGCTTGTAAGGTTTTACTGTTTTAATGTGATTTTTTTTTCACAATGTTAGACTGTTTGTTGGGTACTCTAGCTGTTTAGGTTTAGGTTTTTCTGCTTGTATTGTGATGTATTTTTTTTCATGTTTTTCTTACTGTTCTGAGGAGTACTCTAGCTGTAAGGTTTTTACTGTTTTAATGTGATTTTTTTTATATGGTTTCTGTTTTGAGGGTACTCTAGCTGTTAGGTGTTCCTTATGTGGTCATATGCTAGATGTTTTGGGGTACTGTAGAATTGGGACTGTTTAAAAAATAAATTTAGTGACTGTAAAAATTAAAGAAAAATTGGTTGAATTCAATTTTTTTATTAGAACGAATGGCAAGATACGCCGACATCGTATATTTTGGGGTGACACCCCTTATCAATGTGCTGAGATATGAGCGGGTGTCCATATAGGGCAAGGGTATTGGTGAACTAAGGTGGTGGCCTAATGTTGCATTCATCCGGCCATAATTGTTGTTGTATATAATTTTTATATTTTTTTGGCAAATATGTGTTAACTTTGATAGTAAAATTATATTCTATTTTAGTTATTTTTGCAAATTATAGTATTGCTAACAAAATTGTGTTTTCTCCCACCATCTTTCAGCAAAAGTTCTCATGACTTTGTGCGCATGTCCACGGAGGCCTATTGAGCGATTGGTTTGAAACGTTGGACCTTGCCTATCCAAGGGAGGACACCATCATGAGGACACCATATCTCATCGGAACGGATCTGATGATAACGTTGCCGAGTAAGTTCATAAAGTTTAATTATTTTTTTGGGAACTTGATTTCAGTTAGAATGCATGTAGTCCCAAAAAAAAAATTATAAAGAGAGTACACACAAACTTTGCGGTACCGGTTTTTGTGTTGGAATCAGTTCCAAAAACTGCTTCTCAACACAAAAAACCATTACCATTCTACTTCTTTCACACACTTTGCGGTACGGTTTTTGTAGTTGGAATCAGTTCCATTACGGGCTTTACGCTCACACTAAAAAATCCATACCATCTCATATACTTCTTTTCATAACTCTTTGCCGTACGGTCTCTTTGGGTTGGTATCAGTCTCCACTGCTTTCTACACAATAAAACTCATTACCATCTCTCTGTCTTTCACCATCACTTTGCAGGTACCGGGTTTACTTTGTGTTGGAATAAGTTCCAACTGCTTCTCACACAACAAAGAACCATACATCTCTCTTCTGTTCTACCACCACTTTGCGGTACGGGTTCTTTGTGTTGGAATCAGTCCAAATGCTTCTCACACAACAAGCAAACACGTACATCTCTTTCTTCTTTCACACCACTTTGCGCTGTATGGTTCTTTGTGTCTGGAATCGAGTCCCATCTGCTTTTCAAACAAATAAGAACCCGTACCATCTCTCTTCTTTCACACACTTTGCGGTACGGTTCTTTTGTTGGAATCAGAGTCCCAATGCTCTTCACACAAAAAAAAACGTTACCATCTCTCTTCTTTCATCACAGACTTTGCTTGGTACCGGTTCTGTTTGTGTTGGATGAATCTGAGTCCATCAACTGCTTCTCACACATAATGTAAACCATGTACTGTATTTTTAAAGTTAATTACCTATAGAAACACTTTTTTTTGATTTTTATCAGATTTCATAGGTCAGAGAATGGGTGAGTTATTGCATATCGCTTGCACCTCACAAATTCCGGGGTTGGAAATCGCAAAACATAATCCGGATGATTGTTTGGGGTGCTACTATGTCAATTGTCTTGCCAGCCATCTGCGTGCCAAGCCGACCCGGAGATTTGGATGAGGTAGCAGCAGGGCTTTTCGCAATTCTGTGGCCCAAAATTCCCCAACTGCATAGACGCCGTCGACGGGAAGCTATATATCGTGGGGCAGCAGCTACACGCACATTCAGGATACTTGTACTTCAATTACAAAAAGTTCCTTTTCTGTGGTTAACTGGATGGCGGGTGGCTGATGCCACGAAATAGTATGTTGTGTTGCGATCAAGTCGGCGCCTATGGAAGTATGGGGTCTACCCGGGGTCAGCTGCTGACTCGCTGTTATGGGAGGGCTCCAGTGCTGCATGAGCAAAGGACTATTACCTCCCACCAACTCTTCCGGGTTCCATACACAGACGTCCCTTCGTCTGGCTAGGTGATGAAGCTTCTTCCATGATGTGCAACCTGCTGCGGGCCATACCACACGAAAGGGACTGGATGTAAGGGGAGTGTTTTTAACACGAGGGGCTGAGCCGGGCACGTGCGCACACGGTTGGAGTGGCCTTCGGGATCATGGCTAGCAGTGGTAGGGTTCTCACCGTCTGCCATATCGGGGATGAGCAAACGGTGGAATTGGAGTCATTCAATAAGCAGCCTGTGTTCTCTCACAACTATGTTCGCGGTTTTGATTGGTTCTGACATTGGAAGTGCGAGATCGCAACAGGCTGGTTTTTGGTGCATCTCCGATCGATATCTGTGGGCTACGGGATCCTCCCCGCATAATCACAAGCCGAAGGTGCAGGGGCGTGCGGAGAAACCTTCGCAGCTTTTTATGTCCCCCGAATTGGCAGAGTTGTCATGGCAATTTTGACAGCCTCTAGTCAGCACTCGTTCCGTGGATGGTGGCATCTCCTCGGTCAAAGGCTCTTCAGGGGACAAGCTTGTTGGGGGGGGGGGGTGGGGGGGGGGGGGTGCAGACACCTGTACGCTTCCTGCGCTTTACGGCTGCACAGCAGCTCCCTGACATCTCCGATGTGGCTGCATTCTCCAAAACGGACTCATGTCTTCGGCTGCACGAGCTCCTGACAACTGTGGTTGTTGCTGATTCTACCAAATAATGCGCGTCTCCTGATTCTGCCTTGCACTGCCGCTCCATGACAACACTTCTGATGCCCTGTCAATGTTTATGTTACCTGCAATGCTTCATGGTAATGCTACAGGTTCGTACTTTCGGTTGTCTGCTGTAGAGTTCTCACATGCATTTTCAAAGTAAAATAATTTTTTTTATGGGCACACAATTAAAAATTTTGGAATCTTGGTTGCTTTTTACATTCTAGTGAATTTTTGTAATTTCTAAGGTTATGAAATTTGCATTTGTTGAGCTGTGTCTTGGTTTTTTAACTGTCTGTATTCTGGCATTGTTTAACTGTCTGCTAGGCTCCTTTGGCACCGCACAGAGCTTCCTTTTGCCATTCCTGCAAGAGGAGAATAAGCTGAGGAAGATGACTGCTCGGTTGCCGCTACGAGCACCAGAAAGTTAACTTGGGGCTTGGTGGGTGTTTTTACAGTTGGCTGAAGTTGGGGGCATCATCGCTTTAACTGTCCTGTTCGTGACCTTGGCAACCGCAAGACGATTCTTTGCCCATTCTGACTAAAGAGCAGATCACGACTGAGGAAGCCTCTGCTCGGTTGCCAAACAGAGCAACCCACGAGAAAGTTAAAACTTGGGGCTTGTGTGGTGTTTTTTACAGTTCGGTGAATAGGGGCATTCGTTTTTAACTGTCTGCGTGGCCCTTGGCACGCACAGCGCTTCCTGTTGCCATTCTTGCAAGGAGGAGAATAGGTCTGAGGAAGCTCTGCTCGTGTTGCCACGATGCAACCAGAAAGTTAATCTTGGGCTTGGTGGGTTTTTTACAGCTTGGTGAATTGGGGGCATTCGAGTTTAACTGTCTGCGTGGCCCTTGTGACCTCACAGAGCTTCTTTGCCATTCTACCATGAACGCAGAAGATTAACGTGAGGAAGCTGTTGGCTCGGATGCCACGAGCAACCGCCTGAAAGTTAAACTTGGGCTTGGTGGGTGTTTTTACGTTGTGAATAGGGGCATCTAGTTTAACTCGTCGCGTGGCTTGTGCAACTCGCCACAGAGCTTCCTTTGCCATTCTGCTCATGAGGCGAGATAGCTGAGGGAAGCTGACCCTGCTCGCGTTGCAAAGCGCAGAACCAGAAAGTTAAAACTTGGGGCTTGGTGGGTGTTTTTACTAGTGGTGAATAGGGGCAAGTCTCGTTTAACTGTCTGCGTGGCCCTGTAGCGCAAACCGTTATACGGAGCTTACACTTTGCCATGTTCCTGCAGTGAGGAGCAGAAGTAGCTGAGGAAGCTAACTATGCTCGGTTGCCAAGACGAGCGCAACCTACAGAAAGTTAAAAATAAGGGCTCGTGGGCTGGTATAACGGAGTGCGGGCTAGGGGGGAATTCGTTAGGCTGTCCAAGGGAGGGAGGCTGTAAGGTACAGGTAGACAAAATACCGCACGCAAGCAGAGTGGGGACCAGGTCTCGTGGCATCTGTCTGATGTGTGTCGCGGCTGTGGCTAGACTGCCACCATGGCCGAGGATCAAGGACATTATTTGGTCTCTTGAGTGCATAATGGCAGGCAGGCGGGCATGCGTTCTGCCATTGACAAAAAAAAGAAAATTGTAAGGTGTATACCGGCCATCGGACCCGCGCTGCTAGGAAGCAAGCTCCTCCTGCAGGGTGGAGGTTTGCTTCACTAGAGAGAGCGGGTTCTAGACATTCGCCGGACTCGAACAGGTCGTTGGTGAGTTGTAGTGGTAAGTTGAGGTTGATGCGTGGCTGTATACAGGGGGGGTGGGCTTGGGACGCATGACATTTGAGGGTGGGACTCAGGAGGGTGGGGGCCAAGCATGTGGTAGCTAGCTTGTAGCTTGAGCTTGTTGAGGCCCACTGCACCCCAAAGACATTGGGTGATCACTCTTCGGGACCCAACCCTAGGGATCACGCCGATGGTCATAGTCTCCACTCGGTCAAGCACACTGACTCTATGGGGCGCGTTCCCTCTTCCCAGCTGATGTTCCTTGGGCTGGGCTGGCAGCAGACAGCTCCGGAAGGGCTAGGTTGCCCGATGTTCTAAAAAATAGTAAACAAAATGGTGCTCTGTTTCTAAAATATAAAAGTCACCATAGCATGTTGCCCACCATTTGCAAACAGGTAGATGAAAAAAAAAACAAAAAATAAAACCTGAGTTACGGAGTGTCTTTGGGGCTGAGGAATTTATCGCCTCTTCAGCGAAGGGGATGTAGCCTCTTGGGGGGAGAGGATCGCTCTCGGCGCCTCCGCTTCCTCATCCATGCGGAACGTAACGGTCCGCTCCGTTTTCTTCCATCTGTTTCTCACGTCCTGTTTCTGCAACAGAAAAAATATGTTTAAATTTCAGAAATTCTTAAGTTCTGTTTGGAGGGTTTGTTCCATGGCATGTAATGTCCATGGGAACTCATACAGTTTAGCAAATGTGTGTCTAGTTCAGAAACAGAATGAGACCACACATTAGGAACATCGTTTACAACGGTGCATTTAAAAACCTTTGCTTCTTCTAGCATGCACACGACAGAGCAGTCAAAACTGCCTTACTTTTTGTCCTGACCAATTGGCAAATTTTTGGGCAAGCCAAGCAAAAAAGAAAGAGTTAGCAACGCACTGTCGGGTTGATACAGCATGATGTGTCACAACACAGTTAGTAAAATGTTACCAATTGCATGTCTGCACTTTCAAGATGGATGCAAGCACACACATGCTGAAATGTATGTGCACAGCACTACAGTAATCCGTGTGATGTACCACTCCCAAAA
Source organism: Phyllomedusa bahiana (assembly GCA_025379985.1). NCBI lineage: Eukaryota > Metazoa > Chordata > Amphibia > Anura > Hylidae > Phyllomedusa > Phyllomedusa bahiana. The sequence goes on along the minus strand of JAODAL010030839.1, from coordinate 25,693 downwards.
CCTTCACTGTATAAATGTGGCGCCCATAAAAATGTGTCACAAAAATATCAGTTGTGAATTAATGTGTGGAGGATGGAAGTTTTATTTTAACCTTAAGATTTCTGCCTGGGAAGGTCTCTGATGGTGGAACTCGCTACATTCTGGGGAACAGCACCCGGAAACTCCTATCCACTCAGGTTCTACGCCAGGGCGGTTTCTGTAAACCGGTGGTCTTCTTGTACTACTGGAATGGGTCAGTTTCTGGACCTGAAAAATATAACATGAAAGTTTCATGAGATTTTTACATTCCACACTCAACATTCTGATTCTGTATTTAACAACATTTAAGCAAAACATATTGCATTAACGGCAGCAAAGTTGCAGATATATTATAAGATTTTGTGTCACATGGGTATTCAATGTGTTTTGCCGCTTAGCTTAAAAACTCGCATTCAAGAGTAAAATTTTTCAATTTTGTAATTAAAAAAAAAATACATAAAAAACAATGTATACAAACTTTACCTGCATGTGCTTGTTTTCAAAAAAATTTCATTATAATAGAAAGGACATTGCAAGTCGATCAAAAAATTTTAGAGAAGAAAAATATCTGATACACATATACACAGTGTCATAAATAGTCGTTCTATTAAAAAAAATCCAAATCATGAGTTTCAAATAATACGCAAATAGACCTCCAGATTATCCCACCTGCGTACATACTACAATGTTATTGTACACCCCGGGGGAGATTTTTTGTGACAACTGTTTTAGGCTGCATTCAACACTCATAACACAACAATGCATAACTAAGTAGGCATGCAGCCCTGCTATCCACAACTCTACTCCTCCTTTTAGAAATATTCACAGAATATTAAAAGAGAGCTACAAGCATCCATGGTAATATTGCAGTGTCAGTGCATATGAATGAACGCATATACTCAAAAGAATATACTCATGCAAACCATGAGTCATTTTTTGTATTAAACCTTGTTATTTCTATCATGGCGCTTTTGTGCCATGGTGAATAGCGAATGTGCATGAGTCTTTTGGATGCGAGCCGGACTGCACTGCCTCCCCCACAACCCCCCCCCCCCCCCCCCCCCCCTCCCCCCCACTTCAATTTCTTCCATCACACACAGGCGTACATTGCAGGAGCCTTAATGCCCCACATTTATTGCTGTGTGAAGCATAACCCAAATTTTAAAGGACTTACCTCCGATAGCAGGGCCCCTTCATCCAACCTCCTTATGCGGCAGTACACCTGTGGGTCTCCGGGACATGGTTCTCTTGGCATCCTGTCCTTTGGACATGCAAGTGGCTTTCGTGAGGAATGCTAGCTAGCTACAAATCATATTCTAGCGCTTTTGTTCCCTCCCCAAAAAATTGCTCACAAAACCAGACAGTTGTCTGAGACTAAAGACTGGACATATTAATGAACTCCAGACGGATTTTTTCGGGACGTTTTTCCGAGGGGCAAAATAGCGCCACCCGGTGTGGGCATACTCTGGACTGTTTGCGACGGAATTAAGTGGACATGTGAATTGTTTTTCTATCCGGATTGGCCGTACGTCAAGCCGCTGGCGGCATATCACGGCACGGATACTACGCGTCGTTGAGTGAACGACGAGCCGTATTTTCTATGAATATTCAATAGAAAATAGGCTGTGACCTTATTTTCGGACTGATTTGACAGCGGATTGACGATCTTCAATCTGTCGGCAAATCCGCGGCACGGAAATTTTTAACAAAAAAAAATAAAAGCCGTGGAACGAGGCCTAACAGTTCAATAGCAACTTTGCCTCTGCTATACCTGTAAATTTATGCAGAGAGAAAAACACTAAAAAGGAACCAAATTCACTGTCTTCAAGTGCTTGTGATATACGGTCATGATCATACAATTCTACTCAGTTATAGCATCATCACGTTAGATTAAATATGACAAATACAATGCTATAGCAATTTTCTGTTTCACAAAGAATACATTTTGGTTATTGCAAGAAGTTCTGTCCAATCCGTTATAAAACAACACAATCAAGATGAAGTATGGTAACAGAGTCAATTTAACCCACTTAACTTTTTCAACCAATTCCCTCATATACAATTGTATGTGCCCTTTATTGTGTCTCCTCTTTATGCTTGCTTTCACATCTGTTTTTCAGTTCACTAGAAATCAGTGAAATAAATGAAATATTAAAGGAGCATTTCTGGCAAACTCTTTGGTATCATCATCAATAAAATGACCATTCTTAGTTCTGACACAGCTAGTGATTGCTTTTGTATAACTGATTCTTACTTGGATGTCACAAACAAGGTTAGTTAGGAGGCATTTTCTGAAAGCTTAACAATAGCCTTGAATAACTTCATAAAATGCAATGAATGCACTGATACGGTGCTCATATATACATACAGTATCTCACATTTTTTTTAAAATATTTTATCATTTCATGGGACAACACTGAAGATATAATACAATATTTGACAAATGTATGGGTGTGTGAGATATACATATGCAATAACTCACAAAAGTGAGCACACTATATTATTCTAACATATGTGTATTTTATATATATATATTTTATATTTTTTAAATCTTATATATATATATATATATATGTATTATATATAGTATCATATTATATATATATAATATTTATATTATATATTCAAACATATATGCTAGTTGAGACCAGAAGTTTATATGCACTATAGAAAAAGACACATATCCATGTTTTTTTCACTTCTGGGACATGAAAGCGGAAATAAAACTTTACTGTTTTTTGGACAATTTGGAAATTACCAAGATTATGTATATTTGTTCAAATCGCCATAATAAGATAGAGAGAGTTTTTTAAGGCATTTTTATTTACTTTCCGCAAAAGTCAAAAGTTTACATACACTATGGATTACTATGCCTTTTAACAATTTGGGACAGCTATATGATGATGTCTCATGTATTTGGAAGCATCAGGTTGATGGCAACATATGACATAATTAGAGGACATGACTGTGGATGTAATTTTATTGCACGACCAGAAAACACACTGCTGCTGTGTGTAATCATCATGGGAAAAGTCAAAAGACTATCAGGAAGAGAATTGTGAAACTTGCACAAGTTCTGGATCATCTTTGGGTGCACATTTCCATATACCTGAAGTACCTCGTTGCTCTGTACAAAACAACTATACTAAGTAAAACAAGATGGGAACGTCAGCATCATACTGCTCAGGGAAGGAGTTGGGTTCTGTGTCTCAGTGATTGAATGTGCTTTGGGTCATCTAGACATGTAATATCTAACCCAAGAGAACAATAGAAGCAGAGAGAAGACCTTGTGCTAGATGCTGGGCGGGAGTGGTGTAGATTGTGTCATTATAAAAAACAGAAAACCAATCAGTGAATCTATAGTACTGTATCAGGATCTCGCGGGCTGAAAGGCCACTCTGCCAGGAAAGAAGCCACTAACTCCTAAAGAAACAATATAAGCCAGTTTCATATATGCAAACGCACAGGAGGAACAAGAAAGATCTACAATTTTTCGGAGAAGTGTCACTGTGGTATGTGAATAAATATAAAATGAAAATGTATTCGGCCAATAACAGGGGGAGCTATCATGATGGGGAAAAAAGGGTAGAGATGCTTTGGGAGTAGCTATGAAAACATCGTACCGCAGTTAGATAATGCAGGGGAGGATATAGTCTCATGTTTATGGAGGTTGTCTGCTGCCAGGAGGGACTGGTGGAAGTCTCACATAATAGGATGGCATCATAAGATAAGAGAGAAAAGTATGTGGATCAGATTATACTAAGAAGAGCAAACATCACAAGAACATCAGCCAGGACGTTAATGCTTTGGCATAAATGGTCTTCCATATGGGGACTAAATGGCCCGAAGTCATACTGCAAACTAGTAACAAAGTGGTTTAAAGGATAACCAAGTTAATGTGTTTGGAAGGTGATGCCGTGTCACAGAAAGCCTGATCTCAGTCATTGAGTGAACTAATGAGCTCAAATAGACTGAAAAAAGCAGGTTTTGAGCCAAGGTGACCTACAAACATGGTCAGTTTACATCAGTTCTGTCAGGAGAAATGAGTCAAAATTCCTACTAACTTTTGTGAGAAGCTTGTAGAAGGAAATCCAAAACTTTTGACCTGAGTTATACAGTTTAAGGGCAACATTATCCAGAATAACGCAATAGGAAAGAATGGTATGTAAAACATTTCGCTAATAAAAAATTCCTTTAAAAAACTTATCTAACTCTCTCAGATCTATAAGTATGGCGCCATTTGGCTCGCTCAAACATACTAGTAAATTGTTTTGGTAATCCTAATGGATCATAAAATCAGGTAAGAGCATGATTTGTCATTTCATGATAGATAAGTGAGAAATAAGAACATTCCCAAATGTGGTCTTTTTATTTAGTGTATGATAAACTGATGTGTTTCAACTGTATATCTTCAATATCTCTATCTATCTATCTATCTATTATCTATCTATCTATCTATCTATCTATCTGTATAGAATAGATAAGAACTCAGTTGGAAGCCCAGTAAGGTTTACATACACTCTATAAAAAGAAGCATAAGAATATTTTCTCTCTATCTAGACAAGAAATCAGAATATGTTCCTTACTGTCTTAGGCGTATACTTAATGTTTTGAGGTATGTAGAAGCAAAGAAAGAATGGAGTTTAATATATATAAGTATAATAGAATAAAATATTGTGCCACAGCACTCCTCACAGAAGGAGAGAAAAAATCAAGCAAAATCAGATAGTGTTAGTGTATTCCTCGTGCTTAAGAAGAATAGCAACGTTTCAGCCCCATCACAGGGCCACTTTGTCGTACTGAAGATATCTTAGCATATCTCAAAATGTTCTCTGCTAGACATAGAATCTTGAATGTGTGCAGTACAGCCAATGTCATCCCGTGTGATGCTACAGGGGTCACAGCGGCTGCGATTTATGACGCTGAGAGCCACTCGAAGCCATGGGGGAGTCACAAGATTCCCCTGCGCAACCACACAGCGCTAATGCTGGGTCAGACATAAAACCCAGGGATGTGTCTGCATTCACAGCCGCTCGACCCGCACCTACAGGTGCAGGTTATTTTGTTCGCGACCGTTTAGCCTCCTGAAGCCAGTGGCGCAATGTATTGATGTCTTCTAGCTTTGAATGTGAGACTATCATTATTTTATAGGCATTCATCTTTACTAGCTCACATATCAATTTGACTTGAAGCTGTGTGTTTAGGAATTTGGCTTAGTCAGGATAGATTTACTTGACATATGTAACTGATTTTGTGTGTGTCCAAGTTGGTGGAACAATTTTTTTCTTATTGTATACTACATATTTTCAAAGTCTGTTATTACGATTTTCTCCTGAATAGCTCAGTGTGTTACTAAGTTTATTTCCAACCAAAGGTGAGCGGTTTGATCGAGAAGGAAGCAGACTCCTTGATAAGAGAAGATATGTCACTGTAGAAAAAATAGAACTGCATCATCCAGCTCATCGATAGCTGTCTCTTGGCCAAAGAGATTGCCAAACTGCATTATAGGAGTGCCGTGACAGGTGGGATAATATGAAATGTTAAAGTCGGTCCATTAATTCTAACGCCAAGAGGTGGACATCCAGGCAAAATGTCAGAGTCAACAAGTTGACTCATGACAAGGTTTATCTGTTCTGGTGCGATAAACACGGCAGTGGAGGTAGGGAGTATTTTTTTCATATTGGAGAAAAGTTTCAAAGGCTCCAAGCAACACCATTTTAACACATCAAAACGAACCCAAAATTGGGTGCCGGAAAAAAAGGTGAAGAAGCTTCACTTCAAATGATCAAAAATTTAAATTTTTGGGCCTTGTTTTTAAACAAAAAAGTATGAAAAAGTGGCCCGGGTTAAAAATTTTTTAAAAAAGGTAATGTAAAGGCAAGAAAATTAAAAAGTCAATAGACTGGGCCACAAATTAGTAAAAAAATGAGTCAGAAAAAATTAAAAGAAAAGGGGCAATAAACCCCCAAGAAATGAAAAAAAATTGTCTTTTTCGGTAAACCGTATGGGGTTTTTTAACACACCTAAAAGCGTTGGGAATACTTTGGCCGGGCGACCATGGACCAAAATCTGAGCTATATTTGGGAAAAATCCTACAAATGATTGGTTTTTGTATACTCGGGTCCCTAGATAATTTAAAAGGAAGGAAAAATTTTTTTCCCAGAAGAAAAAACGCCCCTAAAAGTATATTTTCATGAAAAAATGGTTTAATGAAAATTTGAATAGGAGGGGGGGCCAAATTTTCTCAAAATTCGGTTTCCGGTTCCCCCCCAAATTCGCCGAATTTTTCCCAAACAAAATTTTTTCCGGTCCGAATTACTTTCGGCCACGAACACGATAAAAAACAGCAATTTCCGGGTCCCCAGACCCGCAGGGTGCTGAGAACAATTGTGCCCATGCTTAAATTGCAGAGGGAGTTTGGGTTTGGGTCTTCAAAAACAAATGTTGGTTTTAAAGTAAGAACCCCCCCCCCAACTTGCCACCCCGGCCGCTCTTGAAAACCCGGCTTAAACAATAAAATGCCCTGGGCACAAATGGGGGAAAAACCCTTGACCAAAAAAACTAAAAGCGGGAACGTAGATGATAAAGCCCAAGGGGCGGGGCAAAAGCTGGAAAAAAAAAAAAAAAAACGAAGCTCAGGGGGCCCAACATTATTTGACAGAGTTGGAGGTGACGGGGGCAGCCACAGCCAATAAAGGTCAAAACCGGGCACAAAACATTCGGGAAGTGGAAAAACCCATACCAGGCCGCAGATGGCCCAAGAAAAAACAAAAGTGTGGAGGCCCACGGTGGCAGCAAAAGGGGCCCAGGCAGTGGCACAATGAAAAAATTTCGGGGACCCAAGGAAAAAAAGGATTTAAGGCCAAAGGGGTGGTCCCTTTTAAACCACAGGTTGAGGGCCCGGCAGGAGAAAAAAAAAAAAGCACCCATGGGGGTAAGACAGTGGAAACAATGACACGGGGGGGGAGGGAAACGGCAGCAGCCACATCAGCAGCATGAGGTCAGACAGTGGCACAATGAAAATTCTGGAGGTGGAAAAAACGGGAGTAGGCCACAGTGTGGAGGCAACGCCCCCCAGAAGGTAAAACGGGGGCCCAAAGCGGGGGGAAAAAATTGAGAAAAGGGAGAAGTGGCACAATGACTTTCTGCAGGTGGCAAAATAGTATTGGCCACAGAGGGGGCAAAAACCCGAACGGGGTTTCACGCGCACAGAAAATGAGGTCAGGCGTGCAACAATGACAGAAGGGAGGTGAGACGGGGAGCAACACAAGGCAGAGAGGGGCACAAGACATTCTGGGGGTGGCAAAACAGTACCAGGGGAGAGGGGCACAATGACACAGTGGGATTCCGGCAACAGCAACAGAACAGCAGCATAGCAATAGCGGGCACAATGACAGAGTGTTGAGGTGGGTGGCAAATACCAGTCCTCTGGTATAGGAACGTGTTGGTAGGGGCAGATGGGAAACGTATCAGTGCAGGCAGAAGTGTGGCATTCAGGCGGTGGCGGCAACAGATTAGTGGCTGAGGCAGGTAGTTTGAACCCAGACTGACGCCCTAAGGCAATTGGTGTGTGAAATCCTGGCCGATCCACGCGCCTGATTGCATCTGACAAGCAGAAAGGTCATGTCCCGTTCAAAAAAACATTGGTCCGACCCGTGTGGTCAAGAAGCACAAGGCGGGTTCATCTTGTGGGTAACGCGAGTGTGCCCCCGCCGCACTGAAACAACTATCAAACTGCCGCTCATATGTGCCACACTAGTTACTGGCCGTGGCTGGGACAGCTTCACCAACTGCAAACTCGGCAAGACTTGCGGTCCACACATCCAGTTTGCTGCCCAGTAGTCCAGCCGGATCTTCTCTAACGGGGTGGCCAGAGTGCTGTCCAAGTAGGCCACAACCTGTTGGTTCAGGAATGCTCCCATGTCCTGCAGCTGCTGCTGGTGACTGCCCTCCTCTACTAGGCGGTGAAGGAAGCTGCTCATTAGTGCCTCCAGACTTAGGTTTACTGCTGATGGAGCTGGTACTGCTCCGTAACCCCCCCCCAACCCTTCCTACCTTTAATCTACCGCCAGCCAGCGCTCGGCATTATTACGTGATCGCTGAGAAACCCCCCGTCAGTACCTGTCAGAGTAGACGATGGCCGCATCATAGGCAGCGGCCAACTGATTATACGGGAGGATTTCCCTATAGTATTTGAGTTTGTCATCTTCCCCCCCTCTCATAGCTGGAAAAAAGGCTCCCATTATTGACCGATAGCGAGAGGGTCCAATAGGGGTGGAGAGCCAGAAGGATCATCCCTCTGCCGGATGCTTGACTAATCGCGTCACTATCCAGCAAATAAGCATGCTTCGGGACATCTGCACAAGTGACTCCGAGTGGCTCTCCTGCCGGTCCATTTTCCCACTGTATACTGCCACGGTGCCTTGGGAGTCCGCTGCCTCGTCCATCTTCATCGTACCATCCACCCTCCTCCAGCTGCTCCTGCTCCTCCTCCTTGGTCCCCCTGTGTAGAAAATCCACTCATTGTTCACCAGACAATGCTTCTCTCCAATGTCATACCTCCTCCTCCTCCCCATTTCAGTCCCCACCTGCGGACTCATGTGCCACGAGATGTAGTCGCCTACATCTCCAAGTTCCCTGCCCAGACAGATTTTGTTTTCAGCATCTGTTTCCAGGACATGGAAGCAGTGGAATGACTTATTTCAATCCCGTAGTTGCTCCTGGCGACTGACAAATAACGTGGCCTCCTCGAAATGCCCCTCAACAAACTGCAGGTGTCTCCACGCATCGAGCTGCCACTGGCTGAGCACCCAAGACAATCAAGTTCACGGGATACTTTCTGTCAGCCTGGATCCATCACAAAAAATAATCGTTAATTTAATGGCCTTTCTCTGTTCATACAGACGGTCCAACATGTGCAGGTGGAATTCCAGCGGGTAGGAAACATCGCATATCAGGAGCGTGTTGGGGGAGGCCGTTCTGCCAGCTGCAACTCGAGGAGTGTGTTTCCAGCTTTGGTACGAATGGATAAATGCATGAGCACATTTCCTCCTGGCCATTTCTGAATGTGTCTGAAGATCGGTGGAAACGCTTCGTAACCTTTTTAACAACTCCTGACCAGATTGAACACGCAGACGACAGATGTGCGCATGCAGGGCGCATGGACCATCCTTCCTCGGTGCAGCGCGGACACCAATGTTTCCTCCCATTGTCCGACCACCATGTGTTCCGATTTGCAGATTGCGCGGAGAAGCCTACACAAAAACGGCAACGTTTCGTGATTTCTGCAGCATGACGGCTGGAGCAGTACCTCCCCCTGTGGTACTTATTCGTTCGCAATCGAGGCATAGCCTAGGTGTAAGAACTGCGGGACACGCTGTGGCCCCACACGCAATGTGGTATGATGGAGCAGTACGTTGTGAGGCGTGAGATGGTGGTGTGGTGGAGGAGGAGGAAGCGGACATTGGCGCAGGACAGCCAGTTTTGACAACGTTGGAGGAGAAAGCGGCGTCCATCCTGTCCAAGTTGTTGGTGTGGCCTGGGCAGAAGCACATTCGCACCCAGTGGTGCGCGAAAAGGCATGTACTTCTGGGCCCTGACCAGGTAGTTACATACAGACTCCCATACGTCCGCGGCGATGCGTTTACCTTGGAACAAAGAACCGATAAAGCTCAAGGATGACCCACTTTCTGTTCTACAAATATTTATGAAGAAGTGCTGGTATGACTGCCTTTTAGGACAAGAAATGTAAACGGCTTGGAACTCGGTCCATCTCTCCCCGGGCTCGGCACAAGCCATTAGTTTTCTGTAAATGGTGGCAGAGTCCACCATCTTGGAAAGGGAGGGACTGCAGTACAACAACTCTGGACAGGAGCACGTCAGTCTGCTGCACTTAGGATGTTTGGGAAACGCATACTCGTTGTCTCTTTAATACAAACGCCTCTCTGAACGAACTGGCTGCGCCAATGAATTAGGAGCGAGGAGCAGGAGCATCTGACCGTGAAGATGTATGTTCAAAGAGAAACAGCTGGCCTTCCTGCCAGAGGTTGGTGAGGCCTTGACTGGCTGAAATGGGCATTGCTGCACTGGCCGCGCCCGCTGCTGCTGCAGCGGCAGGATGGACCACCACACATCTGAGCCAGTCGACGTTACTGTCCCTAGGCCTGGCCACCGGAAATGGTGACGCTTGGCATGTGATTGACGGCAGGCCGTTGTGCCAACGTTAGCTCCCTGGCCAAACGCTTCACTTTCTGCCCATCCAGATTCTACATAGTACCCTATTAACTCGGCTCCTCTTACCGGTAGTCCTTAGCAAAGAACTGCCTACACACGCCCGAGTAGCTGATTTACCGCCAACCAAGCTCCGCACTGAGTGACTACTGCCGCGCTGCCTCGCTGAGGCCCTCTGTGCCGCTACTGTCTTGGAACCTGCGAAGCGGGTTTTTCTAACCTACCCCGTGGCCAGCTGGCTCACCGACCTCACACTGCTGCTATACCCTGCTGACTCACGGCCACACAACCCCCACTTGCTGCCTGCGCCGCTGCCTGACGCAGCAAGCTGACCACCTCTTCTCCTGACGATGATGAAGCCCATTGCTTTCACCAACCCCGCGAGAGCAGCCGGCTCCCAAGATGGCGGTCGGCTTACATCATCATCTATTTGGTGTTTCAAATCGTCACTACTGTCCTCATCGACGGTCTTGGGAAGCCGAGCCTGACCTCTTCACCACATGACCTCCCATGCCATCCCCACATCTATACTTTTGCCTGGCCTACTGCAAGAAGCTGGGATCTTGGCCCATTTCTCGCTGCCAAGTAGCTGCTGTCTGCCCTCCTCAAATGTTCATCCTCGCTTATATAGTGGCCGTCTGAGCCAGACCACATATAGATCCCTGCTGAGGGAACTGGAAGCGGACCAGAGTGAGGCGGGCTGAGGACAGGAGGAGAGGGCCGCTGAACACCGCTCTTCCCGGGCCATGCAACTAAGTGTTGTGTCTAGGTTTTCCCACCTACACACTTGCTGGTTTGTCAGAATTTCATCTGGGAGGCAGAGGCATGACCTAGTCCACCAATCAAGAACCCTTGGTTTTGCTGAACAACACACGACACCTTCCGGCCGCTAGATACAGCGTCAGTTGTGGCCTCACCGAGTGACCCCTGTTGCGACGTCATCCCCTTGCGTGCTAGGCGACCTGGGCGCCGTTTCAGAAATTTTGTGCCACTGCCACATCGCAGATTGCAGAGTCCTGCCACCTCTCTGTCTGACATACTGTTTGTTCCTAAAATGTACATGACGCAAACCCGATAACACAACCGTTTTTAATGGAAGCCAATCTGTATATGAATAAATATACAGCCCACAACAATAGGACACCACTGTTTTTGACGCACTCCAAATGAACCCGAGTAAACAAGCTTGGGTAAACCCTTGGAATATAAATTGCGCTCTCACAAATGGCGCCAGGAAAATTTTACGATTTGTATTGTCGTTTAACAAAAGCACTGTGTGTTTTCTATTATACTAAATGTCTAAAAGCATCAAACAAGCTAGTCTTATTAAACCCTTCGCATAATGTGAATAATGCTACAAGAAAAAATTGTATATATTCGGTGTTGAAAAAGGAACATGGTTTATTTTTTGACGCACAGCAGCAATACAAAAACATCTTAATTAAAAACCTCTGTATGTAAATTAAATTTCGCAAGAGAATTGTGAGCTCAGCCACAAACTATTAGCTGCTTTGTAGCGTGTTACAATGGTGTATTTTTCTACGCCACAAATCGACAAACAAGAGATTAAATTGTAATTAACTTTTGCTTGTGAATTAAGGCTACCAAGAAAAAAATATATATATTTGCGTTGAAAAAGACGTTTATTTTTGTCAGCACAGCAGCAAAACAAGCGCCTTAATTAACCCCTGGATGTAAATTTTCGCAATAGAAATAGAGGCCACCACACAAACTAGTAGCTTGTAACGTATTACAATGGCGTATTTTTCTACGCAACACACTACAAGAGATAAAAATCTGTAATTTTAAAAAAAAAAAAAAACTCTTTGCCTTGTGAAATTAGGCTACCAAAAAAAAATATATATATTTGGGCGTTGAAAAAGACGGTTTATTTTTGTCAGCACACCAGCAAAACAATGCGTAATTAATATACCACCCTGGATGTAAATTTGCGGCAATAGAAATTAGCCACCACAACTAGTATGCTTTGTTAGCGTGTATTACAAAATGGCGTATTTTCTACGCACACACAACCAGAGATAAATTGTAATTAAAACCTATGCTTGTGAATTAGGCTACCAAAAAAAATAATATATATTTGGCGTATGAAAAAGACGGTTTATTATTTGTGTCAGCGACACCACAAAACAACCCAACCGCTTAATTTAACCCCTGGATTAAAAATTTTTGCGCAATAGAATTGAGCATGTCCCCAAAAATGAAGTTGTATATTTTATTGTAAAAAATAAAAAAAACGCGTTTCTTTAAAATGAGATACAACACAACAAGGAGACTGGCTTAGATCCCCCTTGGATATTGAATGTATATGCGCTGCAGTGGCACGCAACACCCACTGGATTTCAGATCCCAATGACCCCAAAAGAATCAGAAATAGAACATTCAGAGAACAGTCTCTGATGACACGCAAAGCTGAGACTACCCAACAACCCATTCTAAAAAAAAATCGCTGATTTAAAAATCATTTTCTCAGTAAAGGCAGCTATCACACCCAACCGCAGTCAGCAACCTGTGCCCTGGTCAGTACAGTGCGAGGAGTGTGAGCCCAAAACAAGCGGCGCGCGTCGTTCCTTATATAGTGGCGGTGACGTCAACAAGAATCCCTGCCGGTCTCTGATTGTCATTCAATCTCTGCACATGTCATGCCAGGCTATGCCCTTCTTTTCCCCAGAGTGGCTTTGCCCCATGTAACGCCAAGTGCTCAACAGTCCATTTTATCAATGAAAAGCACACATTCGTTCCCCCCTGCCGAATCACCGCCGCCCAAAGTTTCGATGTTTCGTTACGACACCGAATTTCCTGAAATTCTAAACGAATTCACTTCGTTAGAATTCGATTCGCACCATCTCTAATTATTACCGCTCCAGAAATGCACCAAACCACTTTTTTGAACTTCGGGTTTATTTGAATTTCAACCATGACCAGTCCGCTCTGCAAGAGAGAATCCATAGTCTCACGATCTCTTACAGTAAATAATCTCCTTTTCTATATGTTATATGTAGAATCTTTCTTTCCTCAAAGACGTAAAGGAATGCCACACCCTTGTTCAGATACAGCCCTGTGTATAAATAAATCTTGGGAGAGAATCTCTATATGAACCTTTGATGGTATTTAAACATATTTATTATGTCCCCCCGAAGCCTTTCTTTTTCTCTAAACTAAATAACCCTATCTTGCCTTGCAATCTGTTTCTCTTTTCTTTGTCTGTAGTCCACCCAGTCCTTTTTATTATTTTTTGTTGCCCCACACCCGCGGGCGCTTTGTACCTGTTCAAGCTTCTACAATGTCTTTCTTCTCCATGTGCACTGGTGCCCAAAGACTGTACACAATATTCCATGTGTGGTCTAAACCAGTGACTTGTATAATGGTAGAATAATGTTCTCATCATGTACATCAATGCCACCCTTTTAATGCACCCCCATGATCCCTATTTTGCTTTTGGCTGCTGCTGTCCTGACAACTGGCTGCTACAATTAAGTTTACTGTACCACCAGGATTCCCAAGTCCTTCGTCCATGTCACTTTTGCCCAGTGTTTTTTTTTCCATTTAACAATGAAATCATGTAATGGATTTCTCTTCCCGCTGTGCATAACCGTGCATTTATCCCAGATTGTTTAAAACCTCATCTGTCTGCCATTTCCCTGCCCAGGCCCTAACTCAACTTAACCGATTCTCCTTGTAATAACATTATTAATCCTCTATTGTTGTTGATGTTACTTTACAGTAGCTAGTTAATCGTCCTGCAAAGATCGATATTCTTACGTGTAATCTCCCTGTGTAAGATCATTAACTAAAATGTAAAGAGGATAGGGCCCGAATAACTGACCCTTTGTGGTACCCCACTATAATTTTTTTTTTTTGGGGTCATGTTGCTGTGAAAATGGCAGCAATACTACAGGTCCTATTATAAAACAAAAAAAGAATGTTGTTTCTAACCAGACATTTTTCTTCCACAATTGACAAGAGTGCTCAATGGTGATGGTGCTGTCAGAAAACAGAATAGGTAGGACACTGTTAATGGACACCCACACTATTGAAAAATGACTTTGTTTTGTTGCAAGTATCCTCTAACATAGCTTATCAATCCCTGTATTGAGAACATAACCGCATTAATACAATTAAAAAGAGAAACAAAAGAACATGGTGGATTCCATCCTATTTTTTTTAAAAAAAATGTGTTTTTCTTTCTAGAATTAAAGTATCTATAAAAAAAACTTGCATGTACAAATAGCTGTTAAAAAAATTCCTCTGAATTTTAACAAGGGAGGTACATCAGGCAAAAACTTAAACCAGATGTAGGTATATGTCAGAGGACATGGAGTATGAGCACGACAGAGAACAAAGTACAAGAGACATGAGTAAAAAGAGAAAAAGAATGCCAAGACAAAAGGGCACCATGGTGGTAACAGGAGCGTTTAAACCAAAACCACCAGTATTTTTCAAGTGTGGAAGCTCAATGTCCGCACTCATAACAGGCAGGGGCAAAAGCGCTACCCAGGACAGTGTGACAGTAATATGTCCAGTGAAACTAAGAATGGTGGTTGAAAGACTCTTTTTCCGCACTGTTTTGAATACTGGGGTCATGCGGTTTTTGGGGCTCATGGCCTGTGGCCCAGGACAGAGGATAGTCTATGTCCAGTGAAACTAAAATCTGGTCCGTTCAAAGACCTCCTTTTTTCCGGCCACTTTTAATCTGGGGGTCCATGATGCAGGTTTGGGGCTCATGCTGTGGCCCAGTACAGTATTAGTCAATGTCCAGTGTAACTAAAAATGGTGGGTTGAAAGACACTCCTTTTTTTTCTCCGGACTACATTTTTAAATCTGGGGCTCATGCAGGTTTGGGGCTCACGCGCTGTGGCCCAGGGACAGGTATAGAGACAATGACCAGTGAAACTAAATGGTGGTTGAAATGACCTCCTTTTACCTTTTTTTTTCCTTTTTTTTTTCCCCCCCCTTTCTCGGCACTTTTTAATCTGGGGTTCAAGCCAGGTTTGGGGTGCTCATGCTGTGGCCCAGACAGGTAATAGTCAATGTCAGTGAAACTAAAAAATGGTGGTTGAAAACTCCTTTCCCCCGCCACTTTTTAATCTGGGTCATGCAGGTTTGGGCTCCATGCTGAAGGCCATTGACAAAGGGATAGGTCTATGTCCAGTGAAACTAAAATGGTGGGATGAAAAGACTCCTTTTGTCTCCGCCCGGGCACGTTATTAAAATCTGTGGTACATGCAGTTTTGGGGCTCATGCCTGCTGCGTTCCAGGACAGGGATTATTCAATGTCCAGTTCAAGTAATGATGGTTCAAATCATACTGCCTTCTGGCATTTTTTAATTTGTGGGTCATGCAGGGTTTAAGGTCATGCTGTTGGCAAGACAGGGATAGTGAATGGGTGTGTGATTTTTTTGTGTTCTGTGGCTTTTAATATAACCTAAGTTTTGTTGCCTAAGATTGTAGCACGTATCCAATTGACTGTTGTGGATGTTAATTTTCCAGCTTCTCTCCCAGCCCTGTTTGGTGTAAGAAAATGAAGGTGTTTTTGCTCTCCCACAGAGCCTTTAATGGTCACGATCATAATCTACATCCGACCTCGACATATCTTTTCCGATGGATGGTCTGGGCTATCGACGCATCGAGAGAAGTCTTCCCTTATGTCGATGTGGCCAACGTGAATCAGCTCTAACACTACTAGTGACAAGATAATGAGATCATCCAGAGGGTTAGGAGATTCCGGTCAGCCAGTATCATTCACTTGATAACTTCCTTCCGAAGGACAAGACAATCCCAGAAGGCCACTATGAGAGCCTCGTTTTTCCAGGCTAGCTTAGAGGACAGCGTACAAATCTGTATGGCTTATTGGCCCACTGTGGTATTGTCTTGTCATAGAGGGAGCAGAGATGACATGGCAAAGGAAGGGCGTCCATGTTCTTCAAAGACTTTGCAAACGCATCAAAGAAGACTAACAGTTTGACCATCGATGGATCCCCTCGCTCCCAGAGGAGTGTTATCAAGGCCCTGGGGCTTTGCCAGATAGCAGACTTATAATAAAGGCCACTTTGGAATGATCTAAGGGAAACTGATGCATCATAACTTCAAAGTGTATAATACACTGGTTAATGAAACACTGACAGGTTTTGGGGTTTTTGTCGAAGCGTGGAGGCAGAGGCGGGTGCAAACCAGCACTAGTGGTGGCAGTGGGAGTAGGAACAGGTGCAAAACCAGGTGTGACTACTGGGAGATGGACAACTATGTCCTGTCAAATAGCTACTCTTGATAGATGCCTTGATGGACCTCTTCGGCTGCAAGGTTTTGGATATCTGGCAGAGACACCTTTTCGGGATCCGTGATTAGTTCGTACTGCACATACAAGTTGAAAACCAGATGATTTTACATACACAAAAAAAAAAGACACATATGCATGTTTTCCCTCTACTGATTATGAAATCAGAATAAACCTTAGAAAACAAAAACTTTCTGGACAGCAAAAGTTAATTACACACCATCCTTAGACAGGGACCTTCATAGCATCGATATAACTTTTAATTATTCCTTATACAAACAAAATCTCCGTGCTTGCAGCTAGAGCTTGTTAAATGCAACATATGCAATAATGCCGGATCAACATACATCATCACACGGTCTTTTCTCGGGAGTAACTTTAGCGCCAGATGCACGTAGCTCACACTGCTCCCTTCAGCGTTCCTCTATGGTCATAAAACTAGCGGGACAATATATAGCCAATATAGTACATTGCTTCTATTCTGAACATAGTCCCGTCTCAAGCAGAAAAATTGCGTCCTTTCTGACTAACAACAATGTTCACCAAAACGCTCTAGCAAGAGGCTACTGCGCCTGTGACGTGTCGGGGTCCGCCCCCTTTGTCAAGCTCACCTTAAGCTACTAGTGCCCTCTTGCTACAGATATCTTATGAAAAATCTTTATAAAATACGACGCTGTCCCAACTACATCCTACTGACGATTCACGTCATTAAAGCTGGAAAGCCCGTAGGGCTTACTGCTCCAATCTGTGATATCGCCATACACCGTCCCCTCGGTAGCAAATATCTTTTAACTTCTTTGCTGTCTCTCCCTTCCACCTGTTTCCTAATTATTCCACCATCTCATCTCTGCTGGGATTATGTCGATTGTCAAAAAAATGCTTAGCTACAGTTGTTTTGCCAAATTTTTTATCATAGTCTTTTAACAGATATGTTGGTATCTCCTTTACTTTGTTCTTGATTTGATTTATACAAACATATTGACGAGCGATGTTCATTTATTCTAGTCTTCACCTGCCTAGTAGTCTGCCCTACGTAGATCTTATACTGAAAGGTGGAATAAAGAAAAAATAAAAATAAAATTTTAACATACTATATAACACAACATTAGCTGAACTACAAGTATAGTAGCCTCTGCATTGTATGGGGCGACTAATATACTCTCTTTTAATTATTCCTGAGCAGTTCTGGCAGCTCAAACACGGGAATGTACCCTTCTTCGGAGTGCTTAAAAACTTTTGCAATGACCTCTTTTGTTTTAAATCTGAGTGTACTACTATATTGCCTATTGTCCGCTCTTTCATTCCATATATAAACATACAGTATTTTGAAAAGGATTTTTATCGTTTTTGTCGTAAAATAAAGCTACGCATGATGTTTGGCAATAAACAGGGTAGTAGACAGGGGAAATCAGGTAGAATCTTTAAGAAAAGCACGTATGATCCGAAAATTAGTAGCTCAGCGTTGGATACGTTTGAACAAATGGTAAAGAAGGAAATGAAAGAGAAATGGAATAACTTGAGGAGAAAGAAAAGATTCAATATGAGTAGAGAGCAGAGTAAGGCTTTTGAAAGAGTTGAACAATGATGAAGAGGTGATCATAAGGAAGGCGGATAAAGGCGGCACTATAGTTATTTTGGTAAAGGAGAGCTATTTAAAAGAAGCTGAAAAACAATTGAGTGATGTAACAGTTTACCAATTCTCGTCAGTAGATCCAACAAAAACTGTAAAAACTAAAATAGACCAGATTTTAGCTGAAGCTGAAGAAATAAGCGTGATTGATAATGCCACTAAAAAGCTTTTGACAGTAGAATTTCCACGTGCGCTTTTATTGTACCTAATTCTGAAGATTCATAAGTCCTTAAAGGACCCTCCTTGACGTCCCATAGTGTCAGGAATAGGGATGGTGTTTCAACCTGTGGCCACGTATTTAGATGAACATTTGCAGAAGGTTTTTAGGAAGCTACCTTGTTGCCTTAAAGACACAAGCAAATTTTTGGCATATATTGAAAATTTGTACACTAATATACCCACGTTGGAGGGAATGGAGATAGTTCACGAACATCTAAAAAAAAGATCATTGTTTAACCAATCAAAAAATAGCGTTCCTTATGTCCTTGCTTGACGAGGTGTTGTCTAATAACTACTTTAGATTTGGCAGAGATTTTTACTTGCAGCAGCAGGGGACTTCAATGGGGTCCCCTTTCGCTCCAAGTTTTGCCAATATATATGTTGAACATGTAGAAACAGAACACATAGTTCACGCGTCTTTTGGCCAGGGCACTGGACTTTGGCTGAGATACGTGGATGATGTGTTCTTGTTGTGGAAAGGAAGTGAAAGTGAACTAGAAGAGTTCTGTAAGTACATCAATGGTATTCATCCTCCTTTGGAGTTCACAATTACAAAGGAGTACAGTAAGATTAATTTCTTGGATGTCACGGTAGTTATGAGAGATAATAGGTTAGAGGCTACCCTTTTTAAAAAACCGACTGATAGAAATAATCTCCTCCATTATGATAGTTTCCATGCTCCCAATGTCACCAGAGGGATCCCGAAAGGTCAATCTGTACTACAGATGCTGAATATGCCCATAATAAACGTAAAATGATTGAGAAGTTTGTCAGTAGAGGGTACCCAAGGAAAGAGGTTTCTCAAATAGCTAATGAAGTAGGCAATATGACACGAGCTGAGTTGATGACCAAGAGGCCATCAGTAGAGATGTTGCGAAATAATATTGATTTTGTGTCAGTTTTTGATGATCATGCGTGTCTTGTGAAGGATGCGATTCTTAAATCATAGAAAGTGTTACAGTGTGATCCTGCATATGGGAAAATGTTTTCAGAAAAACCTAGATTTGTATGTCAGAAAGGGAGGACAATAGGCAATATAGTAGTACACTCAGATTTAAAACAAAAGAGGTCATTGCAAAAGTTTTTAAGCACTCCAAAGAAGGGTACATTCCCATGTTTGAGCTGTCAGAACTGTTCAGGAATAATTAAAGGAGGTAATTAGTACCCACGAAATTTTTTTCCCATACAATGAAGAGGTTTCTATCTTTAGTTCAGTAATGTTGTGTTATGTTTAAAATGCCCTTGCGGTAAGTTCTACATAGGGCAGACTACTAGGCAGGTGAAGACTAGAATAAATGAACATCGCTCGTCAATATGTTTGTATAAATCAAAACAAGAACAAAGTAAAGGAGATACCAACATATCTGTTAAAAGACATGACGAAAAATTTTGCGTAACAACTGTAGCTAAGCATTTTTTGAAAATCACAAAACCCCCAGCGGCTGCGATGCGCATATTGGAACAGGTGGAAAAGGGGAGAGAAGCGAAGAGTTAAAAGAATTTTGCTACAAAGGGGGTGTATTTGGATTCACATTTTGGAGCGTAAGCCTACGGGTTAAAGGAAAATGTCGGGGAAACGTGTATTTATAAAGTTTTATCGTAAGATATCTGCAGCAAGAGGGCACTAGTAGGTTAACGACTGAGGGCGTCATGTTTGGGGTTTTCCCGCCTGTTTTTTGGTGAAAACTGCGCCCCCAGCCGAACCCCGTGTCGGGCGGGGATTCAGTGTTGGCGCAGTTTTCGCCATTTCAGCTCCCCCCGCTAAGGGGCGGGCAGTGGGGCGGTTTGGGCGCGGGGTAGGCGTTCCGGGGCGGGGACGCGGCGCGCTCGAAAACCCGAGGCATGTACGTGGCGAGTCGGCAAAGCGGGGCCCCAGTGCAGGCTCGGCGCCCCGACAAGCAGACAGTTTTTTTTGGTCTAAATGCTCCGGCAGAGACGAAGTGAAGCAGGTCGGAACATGCGAGGAAACATAAAAAAGATCGCTACAGAAACTCGGCGCCCCGCCCGTGAGGCAGGGAGTATGTTTCCCCGAAAAATCGCCTTTATAAAGGCGGAAAAACGTGTAGAAAAGAGGAACGTAAAAAAAAAACATAATTAAAAAAAATCACTTTCCAAAAACTTAGAACGGCGAAAAAATTCAAGAATTATGACAAAAAATAAAAAATCAATAAATCTGTTTATTTTTTTCTTTTCTTGCCCCTACTATTGTCCTTGGTAAGAAAATAAAAAAATAAACATGATTTTTTTTTTTTTAAAAATTTTTTTTTCGTTACCCCCATATTATTATTCGTTTTTATAACATCGGGACAACTTCTGTAGTTTTTATAACTTGTTTTCGGCCATTACAGTTTTATTTCAGATTTGCATTAGAAAAACCCTAGGAGCGTCGCCCCTCTCCCATTGGTCCAAAAAAACGGCGCCTCTTTTAATTAGTCAATCACAGAGCGCGCTCAGAATTTTCTTTTCCCCATAGAACTTATGAGAAAGTGCTGCGCTTGTTTGGCTAAGCGGGACGACCCCCGCCTTCAACCAATCACCCCTTTTTCTGTTTTTTACTGTTTTTGAAGTCCCGCCTTTGAATTGATTGGTAAAATTTTTTTCCCTAGTATATAATGGGACATTGTCGCTCCTATTCTGATTGGTCAATTCTCCCCATAGGTTATAATGGGACATTGTCGCTCTATTCTGATTGGTGGTTTATGCCGCCAATGAGAATGCTTAAAAAAATTTTTAATTCTGTATTTCCGGGAATTCTCTTATTGCAATTCCCCTTTGCGCGCCGGTCTGGCGGGCAAACGCGTTGTTCGGTTTTTAACTGCTTTATTTGTAAAGAAGGATTCGGCCTTTTTCTGAAAATGTTTTACATTAATAAAATTATTTTTTTATTAAAACTTTATGCCCGCACGGCGCTGAGGCCGAATTTCAGAGCGCCATCTCTCCATTGATTAATGGGGAAGTAGCTCGCGCTTTTGTTGGTGGGGATATCCAAAACCACCGCCTAGCTCAGCCAATCAGTTTTTCTGTCTTTTTACTGTATTTTTAATTTTTTCCGCCGGGATTTTGATTGGTCTAAAAATTCTCCATAGATAGAAAGGGTCTTTGTCGCTCCTATTTTTATTGGTCAAAATTCTCCATAGGGTTTTAATGGGTCTTGTCGCTTTTTTGATTGGTGAGCTAGCCGAGCCCCCCCCTAGCTCAGCCAATCACCTCTTTTAGCTTTTTTTTCAGTATTTTGAACTGTCCCGCCGTGGATTCTGATTGGGGTAAACTTCTTTCCCTAGGCTTAAAGGGTCTCTGTCGCTCTATTTGATTGGCTGAGCTAGCCAAGTCCCCGGGGTAGTTTTTCCAATTTGCTTTTTCAGCTTTTTTTACGTATTTTTTAAAATACCCCCCCGGGATTTGATTGGTCAAAACTTTCCCCATAGGGTTTTTAAAGTTCACTGTCGCTCTATTTGATTGGCCGGTTTTGCCGGGCCCAAACAGAAAAGCTTTTTGAATTTGAATTACTGTATTTCCCGGCAATTTCCCAAAATCCTAATTCTTAAATTGGGGGGTATTGGGAAATGATTTTTTTTTTTATGTATTTTTTATTTTTTAGGTTTCAGCTCTTTTCCCGAGATGTTTAACGCCTTTATAAAGGCGATTTTGATTCAGACTTCGCACCGACATCTGGAATGTTTCTCGCTGTTCCGCCTGTCTCGCATCGAAAAATGTTTTTTTGGCGCGTCCCGCAAGGCCTAACTCCCGCACTGCGCCCTTTTCCCCCATGTGCCCCCCAACGGCGAGGGCCCGGGGAAATTTTGCCGCATGTATGAACGCACCTCTCGGACGGCGAATCTTAGGCGCAGCGCCGCATGCGCCTCTGTCCCCCATGCGCTTTTAAAAACCTGGCGAGGGCGGCGGACTTTTTCCCCGATGTATGCCCCACCCCCGGGCTCGCCAAAAGGGGCAGCGCCCCACTGCGCCCCAAGTCCCGCACTGCGCCCAACACACAGGCGAGGCGCGGCGGGCTTTACTGTATGTTGAGCGCGCCCCGGGGCCCCACATAAAAACAGGCGCAGAGTCCGCCGGGAAACTGGCGGAAAGGTGCGCCCCGACCCGGCGAGATTCATACATGTCGCCCTGAGTTTTTAAAGTAGATATGTTGAAGCTGCATGATAAATATATGTTTAGTTGAAATCTGTTGTGGCAAATGGCAATGCAAAGGTTAAATAAGTAACGTGTAGAATGAGGCACACTATATTAGAGACATATCTACGTACCTCAGGTGAGTTTGACAAAGGGGGAGGACCCCAAAACGTCGCAGGCGCAGTAGCCTCTTGCTGTGTTGAACAGTGTCGAAAGGACGCAGTGAGGTCTGCTTGAGAGACTATGTTCAGATAAGCAAGTACTATATTGGCTATATATGTCCGCTCGTTTATGACATAGAGCAACGCGAAGGGAGCGGTGTGAGCTGTGCTCGGCCTAAAGTACTCCCGAAGATCGTGTGCTGATGTATGTTGAACCGCATTGTATGCATATTTTGCATTTAACAAGCTAGCTGCAAGCACGAGAGTTTGTTTGTATCAAGGAATAATAAAAGTTATATCGATTGCTTTGAAGTCCTGTCTAAGGATGTATTAACTTTGCTGTCCAGAAAGTTTTGTTTCTATGGTTTATTACAGGGTGGGACGCCCTGTCTGGACTGGCACATGCGGTTATAAAGTTTGGAGGTACGGGATACGTTTTTATCAGAATAAACCTTACCAGTTTTAGGTCAATTAGGATTACCAAAATTATTTATATTTGCCAAATGCCAGAATAATGACACAGAGAGAGAATTTCTTCAAGGCATTTTAATTACTTTCTGCAAAGTCAAAAGTTTACATATATGTCTTTGGAAGCTTCTGATAGGTTTATTGGCAACATCTGAGATAATTAGAGACCACACCTGTGGATGTATTTTAAAACACACCAGAAACGCACTGCTTTTGTGTGTAATATCCTGCAAAATTCTAGAGAAATCAGCCAAGATAAGAGAATTGTGAACTTGGGTGCAATTTCCAGATACCTGAAGGTGCCTCATTCATCTGTACAAAGAATTATACACAAGTACAAACAAGATGGGAATGTCCAGCCATCATACCACTCAGGAAGGAGATGGTTTCTGTTTCTCAGACTTAAATATGCTTTGGTCTGACATGTGCATATCCAACCCAAGAACAAAAGCAAAAGACCTTGTGAGATGCTGGCGGAAGCTGGTAATATGGTGTCATTATCTATAGTGAAACGAGTACTATAGCAACATGGGCTGAAAGGCCACTCTCCCTGGAAGAAGCTATTACTCCAAAAGAAACATATAAAAGCCAGATTAATGTTTGTAAATGCACACAGGAACAAAGACCTACATTTTTGGAGACATGTCCTGGGATCTGACAAAACTAAAATTGAACTGTTTGGCCATAATGACCATTGTTACGTTTGGAGGAAAAAGGGAGAAGCTTGGAAGCCTAAGAACACCATCCAAACTGTGAAATACGAAGGTGGCAGCATCATGTGGTGGGGTTATTTTTCTGCAGGAAGGACTGGTGAACTTCACAAAATGGATGGCATCATGAGGAAAGAAGATTATGTAGCAATAGTGATGCAACATCTCAATACATCAGTCAGGAAGTTAAAGCTTGGGTGGGAATGGCTCTTCCAAATGGACAATGACCCAAAGCATACTACCAAACTGGTTACAAGTGGCTTAAGGATAACCCAAATCAAAGTTTTTTGGGGTGGCCGGGCACAAAGCCTGATCTCAATGCTATTGAAAATTTATTGGCAATGCTGAAAAGGCAGGTGCGAGCAAAGCAACCTACAAACAGGGCTCAGTTACATCAGTTCTGTCATAAGGAATGGGCCAAAATTCCTACCAACTATTGTAAGAAGCTTATGGAAGGATATCCAAAACATTTGGCCCAACTCATACAGTTTAAGGGCAATGCTATCAAATACTAATGAAATGAATGTAAGCTTTTGACTTTGCAGAAAGTAATAAAAATGCCTTAAAAATTCTCTCTCTCTCTCATTATTCTGGCATTAGGCAAATATAAATAATCTTGGTTCCTAATTGACCTAAAATGGGTAATGTTTATTCTGATTTCATGTCAGATAGTGAGAAAAACATGCATATGTGTCTTTTTATATAGTGTATGTAAACTTCTGGTTTCAACTGTACATGGGTAAATGTTTTGGACACAGATAGTGGATCATCTGGGTCAACATGAGAGATGACTTTGTTCATAGAGCTACTTTGTAGTTAAATTTGAATACAGCAATTTAGTAGTCACCACAGGTGAAATTATAGGTGGCAAAAAATACCTTTTATTTCCCCTATACATTTAGACAGGTTTTTTTTTCACTTTTGTCATCAAAACTTTGTTCATAGAGAAATTTGTATTAAAATTTAATACGCAATTTTGTAGTCACCCCAGGTGAATTGAAGGTGGCAAAAAATTCCTTTATTATCCCCTATACTTCAGTACTATTTTTTTTTCCCTTTGGGGGCAGGCCAGCTTTGTTGATAGAGCCACCTTTTATTAAATTTGAAAACCCAAATTTTTTTTTATTTTTAGGGTTTGAGAAAGCTGTATTTTTTGTTTTTAAATAAGAGCTTTCCAAAAAATCTTCCTAAATTCTCAAATTTTTATATTTTTGAACATGGAGCGAAATTTTATGGGAAATAGCAAAGAGGGGGGGGGAAAGGGGTAGGGTCGGAGAAGGTGCTCCTTACTGCTGGCCCAAAAAACCATGCAGGGGATGTCAGTTGAGGACGCAGGGCCCGCTCGCTGGGGGCACCCTTGAATCTCAAAATTACTGCAAAATTTTATTCAAAAAGAGGGTTTTGACCTATATCACGCAAAAAATAATCCTTTAAACATACTTTTACTAAATTTTTCTAAATTTATTACTAAAAACCCCTATAATTTTCCACAAAACACCTAAATAACAGATACTAATATATCCATAGTGGAGTAAACGCCCCGTAAAAGGGGGGCTCCCTTTAATGACAGATAATATCCTGTATACTGTATTACAATTCTTTAATAACACTATCCCCCCGCTTTTCCCCCATACAATTTTTGGGGGCATCAGGGGGCAAAAAAACCCCTCTTCGCTGTGGAATAAGAAAAACCTATATTTCAAGCATATACAAATTTTTTATGACGGGATATTCACCACAAAGGGTAATAGAAAAATGATAAATTAACTTTTAAGCTGCCAGGGATAAATGATAATCCTCGCACCCCCTTTTGGGATCTGGCAACCAGGGTAGAAGG
>JAODAL010030838.1:0-49341 GCA_025379985.1 Phyllomedusa bahiana | reverse complement strand
CTTAGGTACCCCCCCCCCTTTCCCTTTTTAAGGGGACCCCCTGTGGTATTCTCCCCCCCTTCCTTTGAGCCCCCCTGTAGGTATTCTCCCCCCCTTCCTTTAGAGCCCCCTGTAGGTATTCCTCCCCCTCCCTTCCTTTAGCCCCCGTGTAGGCAATCTCTCCCCCCCTTCCTTTAGAGCCCCCCTGTAGGTATTCCCCCCTTCCCTTCCTTTAGAGCCCCCCTGTAGGTATTCTCCCCTTCCCCCTCTCCCCCTAGCTCATTACTTACCTGGCCGCGCTCCCCCGGCGTCTCCGTCTCCTCCCAGCCCCAAGCCTGCTGCTTTAGGCTTGGGGCTGAGGACAGGAAGCTCGGCAGGCAGCACGGTGACGTCACTTCCGCCGCGCTGCCTGCAGAGCGAGGTACGGCAGGGGCAGGGAGAGCTGTGCGCTCCCTGCCCCGCCGTTCATCTTAATTGTATGCGCGTC
Source organism: Phyllomedusa bahiana (assembly GCA_025379985.1). NCBI lineage: Eukaryota > Metazoa > Chordata > Amphibia > Anura > Hylidae > Phyllomedusa > Phyllomedusa bahiana. The sequence continues at coordinate 48,875 of JAODAL010030838.1, read as the reverse complement.
GCACGGACGTGCATACAATTAAGAGAGGGCCTCTGTGAAGCAAGGGGGCGGAGCCTGCCGGCGGCGCCCCTCCCCCCCCCTGGCCTCACAGACCGGCCCCGCAGCTCTGCACCCGCCGCAGTGAACTGTTATGTTCACTGCCGGCGGGCCCAGAGCGGCATCACAGGGGTAGCAGAGGTGGTAGCAGCTACCCCGGGGCCGCGGGCCCCCTCAAGCCACCGGGCCCCGTAGCAACTGCTACCCCTGCTACCCCGGTAGTTACGCCCCTGATGAAATGGTGAAATAAAAGTCCAACCTTTTGATCCAAATGTGCGGGTCTAGGGCCGAAGTACGCTGTCACAACAGGCGTGTGGATATCATGGTGCTCGCGGTCGTCTGCACCTGCATGGAGTCCATGGAGTCCACACGCCTGTTGTGACAGCGTACTTCGGCTAGAGATGGGCGAATTGATTCTAAGTGGAATTTGTTTAGAATTTCAGGAAAACTTCGGTTCTGAACGAAGTCGAAGTTTGGGGGACTTCAGGTGAACCAAGTGTGCTTTTGATTGATAAAATGACTGCGAGCACATGGCGATACATGGGGCAAAGTACTCTGGGAGAAAGAAGGGCATAGCCTGCATGACATGTGCAGAGATGAAGCCAATCAGAGACCGGCGGGATTCTGTGACGTCACCGCACTATATAAGTCCGGGCGCGACGCTGGGAGCTCACACTCCTCTCACTGTACTGATCAGGGAAGGTGCTGCTGCGGCTGATTGTGATAGCTCTTACTGAAGAACTCACTTTTATACAGCGATTTTTGTGGGGTGTCTCAGCTTGTCTTAGAGACTGCTTCTCTTAATGTTCTATTTCTGATTTTTTTTTGGGTATTGGATCTGAAGTCCAGTGGGCATCCAGTGCAGCTGCATATACATTTTAATGCTATCTGCTCACAGCACATTGAATATCCAAGGGGGATCTAAGCCTGTTCCTGTTGTATTCATTTAAAGAAACAGCGTTTTTACAATACAAATACCACTTCAATTTTGGCTGCGCAATTCTTTTGCGCAATTTACATCCAGGGGTTAATTAAGCGTTGTTTTTCTGCTGTGGTGACTCCAAGAAACCGTCTTTTTCACCGACAAAAAAATAAAATTTTCCTGTAGCATAATTCACAAGCGAAGGTTAATTACAATTTTTTCTCATGTTGTGTAGCGTAGAAAACACGCCATTGTAACACGCTACAAAGCTCGTAGTTTGTGGTTTGCTCAATTGTTTGGTGCAATTTACATCCAGGGGTTAATTAAGCGTTGTTTTTCTGCTGTGGTGACTCCAAGAAACCGTCTTTTTCACTGCCAAAAAATACAATTTTCCTGTAGCATAATTCACAAGCGAAGGTTAATTACAATTTTTTCTCTTGTTGTGTAGCGTAGAAAACACGCAATTGTAACACGCTACAAAGCTAGTAGTTTGTGGCTGGGCAATTCGTTTGGGCCATTTACATCCAGGGGTTAATTAAGCGTTGTTTTTCTCTGTGATGACTCCAAGAAACCGTCTTTTTCACCGCCAAAAATAAAATTTTCCTGTAGCATAATTCACAAGTGAAGGTTAATTACAATTTTTTTCTCTTGTTGTGTAGCGTAGAAAACACGCAATTGTAACACGCTACAAAGCTAGTATTTTTTGTGGCTGTTCAATTCTTTTGCGCAGTTTACATCCAGGGGTTATTTAAGCTTTGTTCTGCAGTTGTACTCAGTAAAAGAAACTTTGTTTTTCACCGCCACAGAAGAAATTCTGTAGCATAAATGTACATGTCTGTACATTTTAGAACAAACAGTATGTCAGACAGAGAGGTGGCAGGCTTTTCACCTGCGAGTGGCAGAGGCACAAACATTCCAGGCCCAGGTTCGCAGCACAGCAAGGGACGTCGCGCAGGGGTCACTCGGTGAGGCCAAACTGCCGGTGTCATCTAGCGGCCGTGTGTTGTTCAGCAACCCAAAGGTTCTTGATTGGTTGACTAGGTCATCCACTTCCTCCCAGATGACATCTGACAACCCCAGCCAAGAGTCGGTGGGGAAAGTCAGACACAACCCTTAGTTGGAATGGCCCGGGAGCGGGTCAGCGACCCTCACCCGTCCTCAACCCGCCTTTGTCCCATCCGGTTCCTTCAGCCAGAGATCTACTATGTGGTCTGGGCTCAGCGCCACTATATAGCGAGGATGAACAATTTTTAGGAGGGCCCGTCAGAAGCTACTTGGCAGCGAAGAAATGGGGCCAATATCCCCTGCTTCTTGCAGTAGGCGGCAAAATATAGATGTTTAGAGTGGCATGGGAGGTCATGTTGTGAAAGGTCACCCTCTGCATCCCAAGCCCGGTTGATGGGGACAGCATTGACGTTTGAAACTTTTAAAAGGATGATGATTTTTCCGAACGCATTTTGGGGCCGGGGGGGGGAAAGGGGCCCTTCATCATCGTCGGGGAAAAAGGGCGGTTTTGGGGCGCCCAGGCGGGCGGCGCAGCCAGCAAGGGGGCTGTGTGGCCTTGAGTAACGGGTTTTAGCCCAGTGTAAAGGTCGGGAAAAAAAAAAAAAAGCCAAGGGGGCCAGGGGGGGTTAAAAAAAACCCGGGTTCGCGGCCCAAGAAATTAGGGGGGCACGGGGCTTCCGAGGGCACGGGGGGGCAGTATTTTACTCAGTGCGGGGGCGTTGGGGTTTTAAAAAATCCGATACTCGGGGGTTTTTGGGGGCAGTTCTTTGTTTAAGGACCCCAGGGAGCCGAATAGGGGTATTTTTGTAGAATCTTTGGCAGAAAGTGAAGCGGGGGGCCCAGGGGAGCAAAACGTTGGCACCAGGGCCCCTGCGTCAACACTGCAGCGTCACCACCCGGTGGCCTGGGAAAAAAACGGGGCTCAATGTGGGGGCCCCATCATCCCCGAAAGCAGAAAGGGGCCCAGTGGCACCAGGGCCATTGCAGACAGTAAAGGGCTCCACCACCTCTGCAAAAGGGGAGCTGTTTCTCTTTGAAAATCATCCCCCGGGGCCCCAGATGCTCCTGCTCCTCGCAAACTCATACCCAGCATCGTTCACGAGGCGATTGGGAAAAAGAGAAAAACAATATTTTTCCCAACCAGGTGCAGAGTGCCCGTCTCCTGTCCAAGTTGTTGGTATTTTGCAGCACTCCCTTTCCAAAATGGTGACTCTCCCTGCACCGTTCAGAGAACAAAAGGCTTGTGCCGACCCCGAGATTGGGGGGATTTTCCCAGCCTTTAATTTTTTTTTCCCCAAAAAGGCGTAACCGCACTTCCCAATAATTAGGGTAGAAAAAAGGGGGGGCCAAACCCTTTAAAGTTAATGGGTTTTTTGTTCCAAGGTCCCAAGGGGGCCGGCAGCCCGTTTGATTTTTAACAGGGTTTCGGGCCCAGTACTTGCCCTTTACGGCCCACTGGGGGTGAATTTTTGTTCCCTGCCCGGCACACCAACAATTTGGACGGAGTTGGCGCTTTCTCCTCCACGTTTCAAACGCGGCTCCTCCCCCCAATTCCGCCTCCTCCACCTCCTCCACCACCCCATCCCCGCCCCCACAAGTACTGTTCCATCATACCAAATGGAGGGCCCTTGCGGCCCACGCATTCTACCCCGGGCTTGCCTGGGGAAAACAAAAAGCCCAACGGGGAGGGAATTTGTCCGCGTAATGAAAGCAAGAAATCGTTTGTGTGCTTTCTCCGCCCAACTGAAAAAGGGAAACCCATGATGACGGGAACAATGGGAGTAAACAGGGTGTCTGCGTGAAACCGAGGGGGGATGGTCCATGCGCCCTGCAGGGGCGCACGTGTTCGATCTGGTTATAAAAGGGTTTTTCCTGAAGTTTTTCCCCCGATCTTCAAAAAAGTTCTAAAAATTGGCCGGGGAAACTTTTGGAAAGGGCATTTAAATTCCTAAAACCCCCCCCCTGAGTTGCAGGGGAAAGGGAAAGGGCCCCCCCCCCAACACCCTCGATATCGATGTTTCCACCTTTTGGGAAAAATTCCCAGCCTGAAACATGTTTGGATCGATTTAATAAACCCAGAAAAAAGGGCCCAAATTAACGATTTTTTGATGATCCAGGCGGACAGGAGTACTCCCCCGTGTAACTTTAAAGTCAGCCCGTGGGAGCTCATGCGTGACACCTGCCATTTGTTGGGCCAATTTTGAGGAGGCCCCCGTTATTTTCAGTCCCCCAGGGGCTTTCGGGATGAATTTAAAGTCATTCCACTGCTTCATGTCCTGGACAGATGCTGAAAAAAACTTTCTGGGCAGGGGACTGGAGACAGGGGACTACATTTTCGCGGGCCCCATGATTCCCCCGGGGGGGACTGAAATGGAGGGGGGAGGAAGAATTGGAGCAGAAAACATTTTTTGGAAAATGATGGGTTTTTACCAAGGGGAAAAAGAGAAAGGGGGAGCAGGGGCAGCTGGAGGAGGGAGATGGAGATTAGGGAAAACGAGGGGGAGATGACCCGCAAAACACGTTTGGCCCCTTCAGTTTGGGGAGGAGGCAGGGGAGCCCCTCGGTGGGCACTTTTGCAAAAATTTGGCCCCCCAGCATGCTTTATTTTTCCCGGGGTAGTTTACAGCCCAAAAAGTCAGCATCCGGAGGGGATGACTTTGGGCCCCCACCCTATTGGACCCTCGCTACTGGGTCAAAAAGGGGGGCCTTTTTCCCCGAAATTTAGGGGGGGGAAAAAACTCAAAACATAGGGAAAAACCCCCGTAGTTTAGTTGGCCCCGCCTATGTGGGGGCATCGTCCCTCCCCTGCAGGCTGACTGGGGGCCCCCACCTCACGTTTCTTTCTTTCCGCGGCTTTCCTTTGGGGGGGGGGTGGGGGGGGGTAGGAGCAGTACAGCTCCATCAGAAGGGAACCTAAGTCTGGAAATCACTGATTAGCCTTCCTTCCCTGCCAAATGGGGGAGGGCAGGGCGCCAGCATCAGCGCACAGGGAAACCCGGGAGGCCCGACCCTGAAACCAAAAGGTGGGGGCCTACCCCGGACAAACACTCTGCCCCCCCCCGGTTTGAAGATCCGCGGCTATGGGCACCAAACTGGATGTTTTCCCCAATTGTCAGTTTGCAGTGGGAGGGAAACTGTCCTTTCCCCGTCCCTTTGTGGGGGCATCAGGCGGTGGGGGTTCAAATGGGGGCGGGGGGCCCTCGTTACCCCAAGGAAACCCCTTGGGGCCCTGGGGAAAAGTTTGGAACGAATGACCTTTAAACAAAATTTAATCAGGCGTTGGGGTTTGGCCAGGTTTTCCCCACAAAAAAATGCCCCTTTGGCGTCAGACTACATTTAGCCATGACGCCTAAACCCCAAAAGGGGAGTGAGAAATTTGGGGTCTGGGTTCAAAATACCTGCCTCAGAAAAATTTCTGATGCCGGGCCCCCCCGCCTGTTTTCCCCAATTTTGCTGACAGTTTCTCCCTCTGCCCCCAACCATTTTACCCGGGCTGGGATTGCCACCCACCTCCACACTGTGTCATTGTGCCACTTTTCTGCCCCCATGCTGCTGTTTTAGCTTTCTGCCGGGGACCTCCCCAATTTTGTCCCTGTGCCACTTCTGACTTCTGCTGTTGGTCCCCGCCGTCCCCTTTCCCCTGTGTCCCTTGTGCCCTCCCGTGGCCTACTCCCGTTTTTTGCCCCCTCCAAAAAGTAATTTTGCCACTGGGCTGACCTCATGTGTTTTGGGGGCTGCTTTCCATGCCTAGACACCCGTGTCAATTGTGCCACTGTTACCTCGGGTGCTGCCCGTGGTGGGGCCCGCCCTGACCTACACACTTGTCCTTGTGCCACTGTCTGACCTCATTTCTGCTGCTTGGCTGCTGCCCCTGACCTACACACGTGTCATTTTTGCCACTGGGCTGGGCCCCATGCGCGTGTTGTTTGGGTGCTGCCGGGAACCTACCATTGTTTTCTTTGGGGCCCCTCTGTGGCCTTTCTCCTGTTTTTGCCCCCTCCAGGGAAATTTATTGTGCCACTCTCTGACCTCATGCTCTGTGGCCCGCTTCCATCACCTCCACACTCTGTCATGGGTTTTTGCCAAACCCGAGCCCCCAGCTTTTTTTTTTTCCCCGCTGTCGCTGGCCCTTTACTTTTTCAGGTTAAAATTCCCCCTTTAGATTTTTGGTCAGTTTTTTCCCTCTTAAGTGCCCGGGGGTTTTTTGAGTGAAGCGTTTAAAAGCGGCCCGGGAGTCATGTGGGGTGTTTAAAGCTAAAAAAACAAAAATTTTATGAAACCAAACCAAGCTCCCCTGCATATTTAAACATGGCACAACGTTCTACAGCCCCGCAGGGGTTTTGTGCAGCCCGGGGGGAAAAAAGCTGTTTTTTAACCCTGATTCATCCGAAGTAAATTTGGAACAAAATTTTTTTTTTGTCGGGAAAAATTTAGGCCAAATTAACGAACCGAATTTAAGGGGAAAATTCGCTCATCTCTAACTTCGGCCCTAGACCCGCACATTTGGATCATAAGGTTGGACTTTTATTCCACCATTTCATGATTGTCTGTTTAAACTTTGGGGGAAAGAATCATACCACTTGCAGGAAAATTTTCTTTCTTTAATTGATTAAAAACGATTTTTTAGCAACAATTGTGTCCCGAGTTTTGGCAAAATAAAAGCGGGCCCCCAAAAAAAAAATCCCGATCATGAATATTTGAAAGTGTTTTAGAAAAAAAAAAATTTTCTGGTTTAAAAAAGGTTTCCATCAAACAAAAAATAATTATGGGGTCAAAACAAAATCCAATAGCTGTAAAACAAAATCATTATGTTCCATAAATTGCGTACCTCTTGTATTAAAAAAATTCTAGATTGTTTTCAAGCCCAGGTCATGTCTAATATTACTATATAGAGCGTCTATGTCTAAACTTGCAAGAAGTGTACTTTCACTCATTACTAGATCGTTAATTCTCATCACAGTATCCTTCGTATCTTTAAGGAACTGCTCTACATTAGAGGCTTGCAATGAAGAATGTATAAAGTTAAATGCACGTTTTCAGGCAAGAGGTTATCCAAAAAATTGTTTGAGAAAGGCGTTTAATAGGGCTTTGACTAGTGACAGAGGACATTTATTAATCAGTAAACAAAAGAAGAAGGAAAAAATGATTTAATTAGCTGTATAGGCACCTTCGTTGATAGAGCTAACGAATTGAGAGGTATACTTAGAAGACACTGGCACATTCCAAAAGCAGATCCGGTACTCTCTGAGGTGATTCCAAAATATCCCAGCGTCACATATAGAAGAGAAAAAAATCTTAGGGATGAATTTGTGCATAGTCACTTTGAGGGAGATAGCAAGAAAACATGGTTACTGTCTCTGGTGGTAGGCTCATATCCTTGTGGCAACTGTTCATTTTGTCCATTTATATGAAAAACTAAAGAATTTGTTAATCCCATTGATAAGAGAAGATTTGAGATAAGACAATTAATCAACTGTAAAACCAGAGGGGTGATTTATGGGGCTATGTGTACCTGCCCCAAGATCTATGTGGGAAAAACCATATAGGAGTTTCGTCGTCAGTAGTGTTGAGCGATTGCGTTGGCCATCGACATCGGTCGATGGTCGATAGTCGACCATCATCGACAAGATAGTCGATAGTGAGCAGTCGATTATGAGCGATGACCATTAAAGTCTATGGGAGAGCAACAACACCTTCATTCTTACACCCAAACAGGGCTGGAGAAGCTGGAATTAACATCCACAACAGTCAAATGGATACGTGCTACATCTTAGGCAACACACTTAGGTTATAAAAGCCACAGAAAAAAAAAACACACAACATTCACTATCCCTGTCTTGTACCACAGCATGACCCTTAAACCTGCATCACCCACAAATTAAAAAGTGCCAGAAGGCAGTATGATTTGAACCATCATCTTACTTGAACTGGACATTGAATATCCCTGTCCTGGGCCACAGCATGAGCCCCAAACCTGCATGACCCCAGATTAAAAAGTGCCGGAAAAAGGAGTCTTTCAACCACCATTTTAGTTTCACTGGACATTGACTATACCTGTCCTGGGCCACAGTATGAGCCCCAAACCTGCATGACCCCCAGATTTGTGGCCGTGACTGGGAGGACGAGGAGGTATGACTGCTGGATGCAGGTTGCATTAACCACCGAAGGACTTATTGGCGACGCTGTTCATTACTGAGATTCACAGGGCCCTGACCCAGCGATGACAGGCCTGATGGTCCTGCAACTGACGATCCGCTGGCATGCGTGTTGTCGCCAGCACTGGAAGGAGCACCTTCTCTCGTACCTCTACCTCCATGTCCTACCCCCCTCTTTGCTCGCGGACCACCTGAATTTCGCTCCATGTTCAGAAATATAAAAATTTGAGAAGGTATGGAAGTGTTTTGGAAAGTCTCTTATTAAAAGACGGCAAATCACAGCTATTCTCAAATCCCTCAAATCAAAACAACATTGCTGAATTCAAATATAACTGCAAAGTAGATCTATCAACAAAGCTGGCCTGCGCCAAAGTGAAAAAACACGTATCTGAAATGTATTCGGATAATAAATGGTATTTTTGGGCACGTATCAATTCACCGGTGGTGACTACAAAATTGCTGTATTCAAATTTAACTGCAAAGTAGATCTATCAACAAAGCTGGCCTGCGCCAAAGTGAAAAAACACGTATCTGAAATGTATTCGGATAATACAAGGTGTTTTTGGCACCTATCAATTCACCTTTGGTGACTATAAAATTGCTGTATTCAAATGTAAGTGCAAGCTGCCTCAACGAACAAAGCTGTAGTGCGCCAAAGTCAAAAAACACGTATCTGTTATGTATTAGTATAATACAAGATATTTTTGGCACCTTTCAATTCACCTGTGGGGACTATAAAATTGCTGTATTCATATTTAAGTGCAAGGTGGATATATCAACAAAGGTGGAATGGGCAAAATTGAAAATGAACACCTATCTGAAATGTATACTGATAATAAAAGTGGAGTTTTGAACCTAACAAAGAGACCTGCAGTTACTAGAAAAGATGTGTATCCTATAAGTTCAGGCTGCCCAATATCCAGGAAATATTTCAATAGAAAACTGTTAATAATAAAGCTATTGCAGTGCAATGTCAAACACTAAGTCTTGGTGAACTTTTAATCCAGTATTCTTTATAGAGTTGTCTGTGTTCGCCCGCGGGGGCCTCCCCTCCGCTCCCCCCCGTGGACTTTACAGCAGTAGATACTCCTTTAAAATTCTCTACCCTAACTACATAAAATCTTCCAATCTCTAATCTAACTAAATTGTAAGGATCACAGCTAATAGTAGAGGTTTCTCTGTGAAGAAATATAAAAAATTTCGCTGAGCTTTTTTGGACACAAGCAGAGCGCACATCCTCTGCTCGAGACGCTGAGAGACACTGAGGCTGAACAGGAAACGCTGTTTCTATGAAAAAATGAGGTCAGGGTTTTTTTTTTCCAGCCAATCGCAACCATACACATCCCAGTCATGACGTCGCACCCCACATCTCACCTGCTCTATTCTGTAAGCTAAATTTGCTGGCCGCCAAAATGACAGGAAGCGCCGAAAATGGCGCAATCTTAATAGATGTTGCACAGATTTTAACCTAAATTATCGCTGATCAAAAAAAATCCGATCACCATAAAAACTGTGTCGATTTCAATTTTGTCGATAATAATCGCTCAAACACTAGTCGTTAGATCTCAAAAAACTTGAGTACTATTAAAACTAGGGGTGATACTCCCTAGCGGACACTTTTTGGACGTACATAATGGTGAAATAGAGGTGATAAAATTTTGGGGCATCCGTGTGAAAAAGCTGGGGGAAAAAGAAGGGGCGATCTGGATATAGTTTTACTACAGGAAGAGGCAAGATGGATAGTGATGAGCGATTATTATCGACAAAGTAGAAATCTGCACGGTTTTTATGTTGATCGGATTTTTTAGATCACGCGATAATTTAGGTTAAAATCTGTGCATAATCTATTAATATCGCGCCAATTTTCCAGCGCTTCCTGTCATTTTGGTGGCCAGCAAATCAGCTTAGAGAATAGAGCAGGGTGAGCTGTGTGTGCGACGTCATGACTGGGATGTGTATGGTTGCGATTGGCACGAAAAAATCACATGACCTAGTTTTACATAGAACAGCCCTTCCTGTTCTGCCTCAGGGTGTGTCAGCGTCTCTGAGGAGTAGGACGTGCGCTCGGCCTCTGTCCAAACAGCTCAGCAAACAGCTGAGCGAAATTGTTCTATTTGTTCACAGAGACAGCTATACTTTTAGCTGTGAACATTAGAACTTAGGTAGATTAGAGATTTGCAGATTTTAGGTAGTTAGGCTGAGAATTTTAAAGTAGCATATAGACCTGTAAAGTCACGGGGCGAGCAGGGGTATGGGGGGGGGGGGGGGTGCGGGCGAACACAGACAAGCTCTTTAAAGAATAGTGGATATAATGCAGCCGAGACTTAGTTTAGACATTGCATTGCAATGGCTTTTTATTAACAGTTTTCTGTTGAAATATTACTAGTATGTTGGGCAGCCTGAACTTATACTAGGATACAGATCTTTTCTACTAACTGCAGATCTAATTGTTAGGTGCAAAACTCCACTTTTATTATCCGTATACATTTCAGATAGGTGTTTTTTCCCTTTTGCCCAGTCCTGCTTTGTTGTAGAGGCACCTTGCACTTAAATTTCAATACAGCAATTTTGTCGTCACCACAGGTGTATTTTTAGGTGCAAAAAAATACCGTTTATTATCCGTTTTCATTTCAGATACGTGTTTTTTTGACTTTTGCCCAGTCCAGCTTTGTTGATAGGGGCACCTTACACTTAAATTTAAATTACAGCAATTTTGTCGTCACCGCAGGTGTATTTTTAGGTGCAAAAAATACCTTTTTATTATCCGTATAAAATTTGGGAAATACGTGTTTTTTCACTTTTGCGCAGTCCAGCTTTGTTGATAGAGGCAGCTTGCACTTAAATTTCAATACAGCAATTTTGGCGTCACCGCAGGTCTATTTTTAGGTGCAAAAAATACCGTTTTTTATCCGTATACATTTCAGATACGTGTTTTTTCACTTTTGCCCAGTCCAGCTTTGTTGATAGAGGCACCTCACTTAAATTTCAATACAGCAATTTGTTTTGATTTGAGGATTTGAAAATAGCTGTGTTTTGCCGTCTTTTAATAAGAGACGTTCCAAAACTCTTCCATACCCTCTCATATTTTATTTTTCTAACAGGGAAAGAGAAAATGCAGGTGGTAAGCGAGCAAAGAGGGGGGTGGACATGGAGGTAGAGGTACGAGAGAAGGTGCTCCTTCCAGTGCTGGTGACAACATGCATGCCAGCGGATTGTCGGATGCAGGACCGTCAGGCCTGTCATCGCTGGGTCAGGGCCCTGTGAATCTCAGTAACGAACAGCGTCGCCAATCTGTTCTTCAGTGGTTAATGCAACCTGCATCCAGCAGTCTTACCTCCTCGTCCTCCCAGTCACGGCCACAAATGTCATCATCAGCATCATCAGCATCCGTCCAACATGAAGCGAAGGCAGCCCAAATGTCAACTCGTGTACCCACCACTGTTGATAATCCATTTTCTGAATACCTCTTTGATGACAAAATGCGATTGGGGTCAGAATGCATGTTAAAAGATCAAGAGGCCAAAGAGGTTTGATTTTGTTTTGCTCTGATGCCCAGTTACTGATGCCATCAGAGGAGGAGAAGGAAGCTGGTCAATTGGCAAAAATCCCGGGCGGTCGGCAACGCCTTGCAGTCCCTCTTGCTTGTAGCCCGCAGCTCCTGGATGCCGAATGTCAGGACGACCAAGTCGCCGTTGTTGATGATGATGATGACGACATTGGGGATCCAACGTGGTATTTTCAGCAGAATTGCTTGCGGCACTTCATCACTGGATGAGGAGGAAGACGTGGGGTAGTGTCAGTACGGGTCCCCGCTCAAAAAGGGAAAGGGGGGTTTCGCAGAAGTCCGCTGATATGTTCCGCCAGCCACGGTCAGCGCAAAACCCCGCTCCTCGCTTATCGCCGTTAAAAGGTCAGGACCTCTCAAGCCGGGGCCTTCTTTGAGCAACCCTCTGATTCACCCAGCGATGTCATATGCCGCCTTTGCCGTAAACGCATAAGTAAGGCAGAATCTTAGGTGTTTAACTACCCCCAAACATGTCGAGTCACATGCAGCAAATTTGCATGAGTTGAAATGGGGGCCCAAAATTTGGGCCCAAAAAAAGGCCAGACCGAAGCCGGGCTTCCAAACCACTGTCACAACCGTCTGTCTCCGCCTCCTCCTCCTCCACCACCACCAAGCGTTCCTCAGCTGCCCTGACTCTCAAGTCATGATCAGGGATCAGCCTCCGCTTCAGCCTCCACTGTCGCCCGAGTACCACCAGCACCACCAGGGACACATCCTACCCTTTCTCCTTCCACCAGTTTGATGACCTGCACGCCATACAGCGGCCAGTCTAGCAACCAGCCTTCTGTCTTCCAGGTTTGGGAGCGAAGAAACACTTTAACCCAAACCATCCCAAAGCCAAAAGCCTGAATGTCGGCATTGCCAGGCTTTTGGCCTTGGAAATGTGCCTTTTTCCGTCTGGTGGACACAGATGGGTTCCGCACGTCATGGCCCTTGCCTGCCCCCAATACCAGATGCGAGCAGGCATTTCATTGCCAGAAAAGCTGTCCCTGCCCTGGCCCGCCACGGTGTCATCTAAAATTTCAAGCACGTTGTCTGCATCTGTGTCCGGAAAAGTCCCTTGACCACCGCACATGGACTAGTAAAACACGGCCAAGGCGCTATATCTCTGTGACAGCTCACTGGGTGAGCTGGGTGGATGTCTCTGGTGATGACTGTGGCTCTCAGGCTTGGCGCACGCTCTTCAAAACCGCAGGGATGGTGCAGGGCTCTTTTCCCCAAGGTTCTCTGGTGGCAACATGTGTCCAGAGAAACCAGGCCGTGTTGAAATTAATCTTTCTTGGAGACCGTCCACACACAGGTCAGGAGCTGTGGACGGCTCTCGCAACGAGACCGAGCGCTGGCTGGGTGACAAGAACCTTGTGCTAGGCAAGGTGGTGTGCGATAACGGGCAAAATCTGCTGGCCGCCCTTAAGATCGGTAGGCTGGAGCACATCCCTTGCCTGGCACTGTCATTTAACCTGGTCGTCCAGAAATTTCTAAAGAGCTTCCCGGGTTGGACTGCCTGCTGAGAAGGCTCGAGGTCTGAGTTCGCACCCTTTCCCCCGTTCGCACCCTGCTTCGTCCCGCCTGGCTGCGTTGCAGCGTCAGCTCGGCCCCCCATCAACCGTCTCATTGTTGACGTGGCAACACGCTGGAATTCCACCCTCCAATGCTCCAGCGATTGGGGAGCAGCGCAATGCCAAATTTCGCAGTACGAAAATGACACATGGCCTGACAAGCGCGGTGCGGAAACCCCGGGGTGTTGAGCCACCGAGAGTGGAGGGAGGTGAAAGAGCTCTGCAAACCCTCCTTGCCAGTTTTTTAAGAAGCCACCAAAATTGTCAGTGCGGACGATGCCCTTGTCAGCATGAGCATTGTGGTGATCTTAGTTCTGGAACGATCGTTGGACACTCTGAAACATCAGGTCCCGCTAGCGCGGAGGAGGAGAGGACCAGATGCAGACACGGAGCCTTTCTCTCCATCAAATCCACAAGGCCCGACAGTTTCTCAAATTTTAAACGGTCTTCATTAGGCATTGGTTCAGGTCCAGAGCTAGTGCAAGGGGCCCCTCGCTCTCAGGGTGCATCATCTGAGGCAAGTCAGGGCTGTGTTTGAAGCTTTTGCCGGATTTAAGCGGGAGGAGGAGGGGAGGAGGAGGAGGAGGTATTCCTAGACACCGACGTCCCTGCCTTGGAAAGAGGTTGACGTGAATTTGAGGCAGATGAGGAAGATGAGTTTGCTAGTGCCCCTCAACCCAGAGGCTTGGGAACTCAGGCTCCTCTCTCACTGAGTGCTTGGATGCTCCATTTCCTCCCAAAATGATCCTCGTATTAAGGCCATCAAATGAACAACAGTTTAATGGGTGGCCACCCTCCTGGATCCCCGGTACAAAACAAAACTCGCACTTTCCTTCCACCCACCCCAAAAAGAGAGTAAAATGCAGGGGAAATGGAGACCTTGTGATTGATCAACTGGAGACATCTGTTGCGTCGCTTCACGTTCTTCAAATGTCAAAGGTGGAACAACGGCAGCGACGTGACAGCAGTAGAGTGCCAAGTAGCCGTAGCGGCAGCAGCGGCAGCAGCCCGACAAGGTGGCAGAAGCCCTAATGTGTGACCCCCTGGCAATCTTTATTTACCACCTCCCCCAAAGCATGCAATGCAGGCCACACATACAAAAACCCCGAGACCAGCTTAAGATCATGGTGCACGACTATCTGCGTCTCAACACCGATGTTTTTGTATGTGTCCCGGACCCAATAGACTTCTGGGGATCCAAAAAAGGACGAATGGCCCGAGCTGGCTCGCCACGCCATAGAGGTGTTGTCCTTTCCCCCAGCCAGCGTCATATCTGAGCGGACCTTCAGCACAGCCGGAGGGGTCATTACAGACAAACGCATCCGGCTTTCCCCAGACAATGTGGATCGTTTTTACTTTCATCAAGAAGAATCAGGCATGGATCGCTGATGATGGTGTGGCCCCAATTGCCGAGGTCACCGCTTAGTTGCTGGTCTACTTCTCATTCCTCTCCAAACAGAAATGGTCCTCTTGAAAAACTTATTTTTAAAATGTTCATTTCTTACTGCAATTTTTATTCTCAATTCCCAACAGTTAATTTTGCGGGTTTTGCTGTGAGGAGACTAAAAGACACCAAGGTTTCATGACAAAAACATATTCCATCTTTAGAATTTTTCACATTGTCAATGGTTTTTGGGTCATGTTGCCTCACAATTGTTAACAGTGGCTGAGAAGTCTATTTATAATTTTTTTTGGGGTCATGTTGCTGTGAGATACAGCAATAATCATGGTCCTTTGGAACAAAAATGTGGCTTCTAAGTGGCATTTCTCCTTCACAATTTTTAACAGTGGCTACAGGTCCTATTCTAAAAAAATGTTGTTTCTAACAGACATTTGTTCTTCACAATTGTCAAAAGTGGCTCAGGGTCCCTTTTTTTGAATTTTTGGGGGTCCCTTTTTGCTGTGAGATAACAGGGAATAATCATGGTCCTTTGGAACAAAAATGTGGCTTCTAAGTGGCATTTCTCCTTCACAATTTTTAACAGTGGCTACAGGTCCTATTCTAAAAAATGTTGTTTCTAATAGACATTTGTTCTTCACAATGGTCAAGAGTGGCTCAAGGGTGATGGTGCTGTCAAAAAACAGGAATAGGTAAGACACTGTTAATGGACACATATTGCAAAAAAGACTTGTTTTTGCAAGATCTTTAAAAATATTATCAATCCCTTTATTGGACAACCCATTTCATACAATTAAAATGAGAAACAAAGACATGGGGGGATTCCCCTCCGATTTTTTAAAAAAGTGTTTTCTAGAATTAAAAATACTAAAAAAAATTGCATTTTACAAAATAGCTGTTTAAAAAATTCCCCTGAATTGTACAAGGGAGGTACAGGAAAACTTGACCAGATGTAGGGTTTTTCAGAGGACATGGAGTATGGAGCACGGACAGAGAACAAAGTACAGTGACCCATTTCCTCCAGCACATTGAGTAAAATGAGAAAAAGAATGCCAAGATAAATGGCATCTGGGTGTAACAGGAGCGTTAACCACCAGTATTTCCAAGTGAAGCTCAATTGGTCCACACTCATATGGAGGGGCAAGCGCTACCCAGGTATTGACTGTGTACTGAGGAAGGCTGGAGTTCTCACACTTCCCCAAATCTGCTTCAGCACGACAGTTTTCGTTGCTGCGTCATCAGGGCATTTTAACCCACTGTAACTCCGGCCCTGGGTCATGCTGTGGCCCAGGACAGGTATAGTCAATGTCCAGTGAAACTAAAATGGTGGTGTGAAAACTCCTTTTTCCGGCACCAGGGGCGTTGCTTGGGTCCTAAAACATTCGGGGCACGGGCCCTTTGTTTGTGGGGAGTGTAAGGAACCGTCGCTGTCTGCCATGCATAGAGTGAGCTTAGCGTGTGAGCCCACTCTTTCGCCAGCTAACCTGGCTTTATCAAGACCTCTAAGCCTTGATAAAGCCAGGTTAGCTGGCCAAACATGTCGGCGAGGTTAGGCATGATGTTTTAAATTGTGATCTCTCACCTCTGCCTACAAGTGTCACCTGCTGCAGACGGTGTCACAAGAGGGCCTTATTTGTCCTGTGTCTATGAGATTAGGGACGACTGCCCAAGTAGTTGGCTTGGGATCCCTTACTGAAGCTAGTACTTTGCTATAGATATACGGCTCTCCTGTTAATAGGTGGGTTCCACCAGACTTGATGATAGAAAGGGAGTTATTCCCTCTTTCAGAAGCAAAAAGGGTTAAATAATGAGGATAGAGATAGGTTTTTAAACAGTGTGTATAGAGGTTAAGAGTTAGATATTATAAAAGTTACGTTTTAGTGTTTAATAGATAGAGAACTGATAGAGTTTAAGTTTGCCTATGGCAAAATAGTAAATATAGTGATCAAAAGTCACTCTTTGTTCTCTTGCGAGATTCCCAATTTTTTGGAGATTTGCCTAAGATGTAGCACGTATCCATTTGACTGTTGTGGATGTTAATTCCAGCTTCTCCAGCCCTGTTTGGGTGTAAGATTGAAGGTGTTGTTGCTCTCCCATAGACTTTAATGGTCATCGCTCATAATCGACTGCTCACTATCGAAAAACCTTATCGATGGTGGCCGACTATCGACTATCGCCCGATATCGATAGCCAACGTAATCGCTCAACACTAATTATATTAATACAATAAATATAATGTAACGTAATATAATAATATTATTATTTAACTGTTAGGGAGATGTGTCTAACCAGGTAGTTAATAACTTCCCAGTAACAGAGTAGACCATCATTTGCAAAAATGTTAAGAGAAGAATTCAGAAAAGAGAATTTAGAGCAGGACTAGTATCTGAATTGGTCTAACTGGTTCAGTTTGTTCAAACTTGATGACTGCTTCAGTGACTGCCTGTGTGGATGCTGAAGTTGCTGGGTGCCAGGACACGAGCGCACTGTACAGTATGTACTGCAACAGCTGCTAAGGATGATAGTAAAAGCCTCATTAATCCTAGAACAGTTGTCGTGTCAATTGATTATCGCCGGTGTATCACAATATACACATCTCAAACACTGCACCTCTCCCCGCAATTCAAAAGAACTCTTAAAGGGGTTTTATTGCTACAAAGATAATGTCTCAGATTATAGGGACAGTAAAATTAAGCACTTTTGTAATTGGTTTGCATTACCTCTGTCACTTGGTTTAGCAGATATGAGCTTTTCTATAAATCTGTCATCTGTTTCTGCTGCTGGTTGGGACACGCCCCCTGGCCGGATCCCACCACCTAGACACGCCCCCTGCACTGTGATTGGTTGGCTGACATTTCATTCAGCCTGTTGGGATACGGCCCCATACAGGAAACACCCCGGCCACGCCCCCTGCACTGTGATTGGCTGCCTGCACACTCTTTGTTTTCTCCCCTCTGAACTGTTAAAATCGATAGTGAAACCAAGGGCTGCTGTCTCTATATACATCCCCCACCTCTAGGCTGAATGATCTGGGCAATTACTGGCTGTTTAAGTCACAGATCCCCTAATATAACACAGTATTATAGAGTCTCCTAGCTGTTAACAGGGGGAGAGAAGGGTAGGAGGGCAGTGTGCATTGCTCCATATAACCCAGTCTGCTGCCTGGTAACAGAGGGGAAGTAGGGGCAGTGTACACTCCTCACATGTCTCATCAGTTCAGGCTGTGTGTATAACTGCATATACCACAGTCATACAGTATCCTGTCTGGTAACAGAAGGGGAAAAGGGAGGGGGGCAGTGTACACTCCTCAAGTTCATCAGTTCGGCTGTTGTATAACTGTATAGCAAGCAAGGAGTTGTGGAGTGAAGGTGCGGGACATAAGAAGATGCGGAGGCTACGAGTTTTTTAATCCAGAAACTTTTGCATCCTGTTTTATCAAAATGATGATGTCACAGTTCTTCAGTGAAGGGGACATGCTACGGAGGAGGACACCCTGTGAGGAAGAGACTCCCCCCTGGATTTCAAATTAAATTGGGAAATTTTAGTAAAGAGCACGAAACTTCAAACGATAAAATTTTTTAAAGGGTGGTGCAAGGGAAATAGGGGGAAAACCATTTTGGGGCGCCCCATTACACCCCTGTTTTTAAAAAGTTTTTTGTGTTTATTTCCTGGTTCTCTTTAAAACTCTGTGTGTTTATTAGGGTCAGTATAGCTGTGGAACATTATTCAGGAATGGAGTAGAGCCAGGAGGGTCTGGTGTTAAGGTCAGTGATAGGGACGGTTTTTTGGGGAAAAAATTTTTTGTTTGTAGGCATTTTTTTGTGTTTGCTTCTGGATTGTATTTTTAAATTTATCTCCTTCGTGCCCTTGCATCATTTTTCCCGTGTCCATCATTAATGATAAGTCCCCTTTTGTGTTGAGCATTATTATCGAAAAGTTGAAATCGGCAAAGGGTTTTTTGGTGTCGAAATTTTTTAGATTTTATGCGATAATTTTAAGGGGAAAATTTTTGCATCATCTATTAAAATCGCGCCCTTTTTGGCGTTTCCCGTAATTTTGGCGGCCCGTAAATCAGATTACGAATAGAGCAGGGGGGAGATGTGTGTGCGCGCTGATGGTGTGTATGGGTTTCGATTGGGGGAAAAATCACATGATCGTTTTACATAGAAAAAGCGTTTCCCGTTTAGCCTCAGTGTTCTCGCGTTCATAGGAGTAGGAGTGCGCTTGTGGGCCAACAGCTCAGCGAAATATTTATTTCTGCACAGAGAAACTCTATATTTGCTGTGATCCTTACAATTTGTTAGATTTGGATTGGAAAATTTTATGTAGTTAGGTAGAGAATTTTAAGCGCTTACGCTGTAAAAGGGGGAAGCGGGGGGGGGGGGGGTAGGCCCCGGGGAACACAGACAAGTCTATAAAGAAATGGATAAAGTTCCAAGAATTGCCTGCAATTTTTTATTTTTAAAACAGTTTGCAAATTGAAAAATTTCCTGGATTGGGCAGCTAACTTATATTGGATACATCATTTCTAGTAACTGCAGGATTGTGTTAGGTGAAAAAAAAAAACTCCACTTTAATTATCAGTATAAATTTCGGGAAGGTGTTCATTTTCAACTTTCAATTTTTAAACCCATTCACCTTTGTTATATCCCCCTTGCACTTAAATCTAAAAAAACAGCAATTTTATAGTCCCCCAAGGTGAATTGAAAGGTGAAAAAAAAAACACGTGTTTATACAAAAACAAACAAAAGGTTTTTTTTGACTTTGGCGCACTACGCTTTGTTCATTGAGCAGTTTGGGTTTTTTTTTAAAAAAAACGTTTTTAAATTTTTGGGAAAACCAAAGGGCCCAAAATTTAAAAAAAAATTTTAGGTCACCACAGGTGAATAAAAAGGTGCAAAAATACCGTGTATTATACAAAAACTAACAGATACGTGTTTTTGACTTTGGCGCCTACAGCTTTTTTCATTGACGCGTTTGCAGTAAATTTGAAAAAGCAATTTATAGTCCCAAGGGAATGAAAGGTGCAAAAATAATTTTTTTACCCGAATACATTTCAAAAGTTTTTTTTTTTCTTTGGTGCACTACATTTTTGTTATCGCAGCTTGCACGTAAATTTTAAAAAACAGAATTTTATAGCCCCCACAGGTGAATTAAAAGGTGCAAAAAATACTTTTTTTATCCGAAACTTTTAGATACGGTTTTTAACTTTGGCGCCTCGCTTTGTTCAGGGAGAGCTTGCAGTAAATCTTAAAACAGAATTTTTAGTCCCCAAGGTAAATTTGGAAGGTGCAAAAAATATCGTGTTTATACAAAAAAAAACGTCGTGTTTTTTGATTTTAGGCATACGCTTTGTTCATTGACGCAGTTGCCGTAAATCTGAAAACAGCAATTTTATAGTCATACAGGTAATTAAAAGGGTGAAAAAAAATAATTTTATTATCTTATAATTTCGTTTGTTTTTTGACTTTGGCCGCATACAGCTTTGTTCTTTGACGCAGCTTGCAGTAAATCTTAAAAAACAGCAATTTTTAGTCACCACAGGTAAATTAAAAGGGTGAAAAAAATTTAATTTTATTATCCGTTTTAAATTTCAGATAGTTTTTTTTTTTACTTTGGCCCCACTCAGTTTTGTTCATTGAGCAGTTTCCCTTTAAATCTGAAAACAGAAATTTTATAGTACCACGGTAAATTTGAAAGGTGAAAAAAAATACCTTTGTATTTACAAAAAACATAACAGATACGTGTTTTTTTACTTTGGCGCAAGCTTTTTTCTTTGAGCAGCTTGCACATAAATCTAAAAATAGAAATTTTTATATCAACAGGTAAATTGAAAGGGCAAAAAATTACCGTGTATTTACGAAAAAATAACAGATAGTTTTTTTTATTTTGGGCACTCGCTTTGTTCATTGCGCAGCTTGCCGAAATCTAAAAACAGCAATTTTTAGTACCCAGGTGAATTGAAAGGTGCAAAAAATCGTTGGGATTATACGAAAAATAACAGTACGGTTTTTTGCACTTTTGCCAGTCCAGATTTGTTGATAGAGACACTTGCAGAAAATTGAATCCAGCAATTTTGTTTTGATAAGGGGATTTGAGAATAGTTGATTTGCGTTTTTTAAAAAGAGTTTTCCAAAACTTTTTCCAACCTTCTAAATTTTTATTTTTTGAAAATGGGCGAAATGGTGGTAAGCGAGCAAAGGGGGGGGTAGCAATGGAGGTAGAGGTACAAAAGAAGGTGTCCTTCAGGCTGGCGAAAAACAGCATGCCAGCGGATCGGAGGGGCCCTTTAGGCGTCATCGTGGGGCAAAGGCCTGTGAATTCAGTAAGAAAGCGTCGCCAATCTGTCCCCAGTGGGTTAAAGACCCGATCCAGCAGTTTACCTCCCGTCCCCTGTCCCGGCCCCAAATGTCATTTTGCATCATTGATCGTCCAAAATGAAGAGCCCCAAAAGTCAACTGTGTACCCACCACTGTGGATTATCCCTTGTTGAGACCCCTTGATGAAAAATCGGTTGGGGTCAGAAGGCATGTTAAAAGACAAGAGGATGATTTTTTTGTCTGACGCCCCTTTTGATGCCTCAGGAGGAGAGGAAGCGGTCAATCGGCAAAAAACCCGGGCGGTCGGCAAAGCCCTTCAGGCCACGCTTGTAGCTTCTGGTGCAGAAAGTCAGGAGACCAAATCACCCGGTTGTGGTGATGATGTGAGAATTTGGGGTCCATCGTGGCTTTTTTCCCGAAATTTTCTTTCGAGCGTTTTCCCGTGGTGAGGAGGAAGACGATGGGGGAGTGTCAATCGGGTCCCGCCCCAAAAAAGGGGAGGGCGGTCGCAGAAATTTTTTTTATTGATTCCCCCAAGACGGTCGCGCAAACCCGTCCTGCTTTATTGCCCCTCAAAAAAGGTCCGGACCTTTTAAACCCGGCTTTTTGAGCAAGTCTATTACCCACGATTCATATGCCCCCTTTGCCCTAAAGATAAGTGAGGCAGAACCCTTTAAATGGTTAACCACCACAAAATGTTTTAGTCCATGAGCGAAAGCATGAGTTGAAAAGGGGGAACCTTGGCAAAAAAGGGCCGCGAGTGGGCTAACCACGTCCACCCCCTGTCTCCGTCCTCTCCCCCTCCGCCACCCCCAGGTTCCTCAGCTGCCCTGTTTCAGAGTATGTCAGTGATCAGCCTCGCTTACCTCCACCCTCGCCAAATACCACCAGCACCACCAGAGACCCATCCTCCCTTCCCTTCCCCCCGTTTGAGACCCGCACGCCTCAGCGGCCGTTAGCGCCGCCTTCTGTCTTCAGGTTTGGGGCAAAAGAAACATTTAACCCCAAACCCTCCCAAGCCAAAAATGAATGTCGGCATTGCCGGTTTTGGCCTTGGAAAAGTTTCCTTTCCGTTGGTGGGCACGTGGGGTCCGCCCCCTGTTGGCCCCCTTTCCTGCCCCCCAAAAAGCAGTGCCCGGGAGGCTTTCTTTGCCAGAAAAACCCCCCCTGCCTGGCCGCCGTGTCATTAAAAAATTTAAGCGCGTTTTTTGACCCCCCGACACATGGGACTAGTAAGCAGGCCCCAAGGCGCTTATCTCGTGACAGTCACTGGGTGAGCTGGGTGGATGTCTTGGGGGTGAGGTGGCTTCAGGTCGGCGAGCTCTTCAAAACCGCGGGATGGTGCAGGGTCTTTCCCCCAAGGCCTTGGTGGATACATGCCGGGAAAAAACAAGCTTTTTTGAACTTAAATTGTCTTGGGGGGCCCGTCCCACACAGGTAGGAGTTGGCGGTTCCGAAACGGACCGGCGTGGGGGTGAAAAAAACCTTGTGCCGGGCAAGGGGTATGCGATAAAGGGCAAAATCTGGGGCCCGCCTAAGTGGTAGGCTGGAGCACTCCCTTCCCTGGCAATGTCATGAATGGTCATCCAGAAATTTCTAAAGAGCTAGGGTCGGGCCCCTGTGAAGAGGCTCGGGTGAGTTCGCCTTCCGCCGTTGACCTGCTTGCCCCGTGGTGCTTTGCAGCGTCAGTCGGTTCCCCCGTCAAGTCTCTTGTTGCGTGGCAACACGCGGGGTTTCCACCCTCCACATGCTCCAGCGATGTGGGAGCAGGCATGCCATACGCAGTACGAAGTAAACCTGGCCTGACAAGCAGCGGTGCGGCCCGGGGGTTTTGACCCCGAAGTGGGGGAGGTGAAGAGTTGCACACCCTTTGCCGTTTGAAAAAGCACCAAAAGGTAGTGGGACAATGCCCCTTGTCAGCGGCTTGTGTGATTTTATTTTGGGAAACGATCGTTGGACACTCTGAAACAACGGGTCCCCCAGCGACGGAAAAAAGGGACGGACACAGATGCGGACCGGACCCTTTTTCCGTAAAAATCCAAAGACCCGAATTTTCAAATTTCATCGGTTTTTTAGGAGTGGTTCGGGGCCCAGAGCTAGTGCAAGGTGGCACATCGCTTCAGGGTGCATATCTAGCAAGTCAGGGCTGTGTTTTAAGCTCGCGGAAGGAGGGAGGAGGGAGGAGGTATTCTAACACCGATGTTACTGACTTCCCCGCCTTGAAAAAAGGTTGGCGCGAATTTGAGGGGAGGAGGAAGTGAGGAAGATCAGTTTGCTAGTGCCCTCGACAGGGTTGGGGAAAACAAGGTCCCTCTTCACTGAGTGCTTGGTGTCCCTTTCCCCCAACATGACCCAGCATTAAGGGCCATCAAAATGAAGAAAAGTTATGGGGGCACCTCCTGGTCCCCGGTACAAAAAAAACTCAAAACTTTCCCTTTCCACCCACAAAAAAGGAGTAAAATGCAGGAAATGGAACCCTTTCTGGTTTTCAACTGGAGAATTGTTGGTTGTTGTTTTCAAAAGTCACGGTGGCAATGCCCCCGGGCTGGGCAGGAGAGTGTTTGGGGAATAGCCAGGGGAGGCGCAGGCAAAAGGTGGAGAAGCCAATGGGTGACCCTTTGGCCCAAACTTTTTTTCCACCTCACCAACGCATGCAAAGCAGGTTTAACCTGATAAATGCAAGGTTATGACATGGGAAAAAGAAATCCCTTAATGATTACTGTTAAAAGGAAAAAAAAATGGGGAAAAATGGCATGGGAAGGACTTGGGAATCCGGGGACAGTAAATAAATTGTAGAGCCCTGTAGGAGCAGCGCCCAAAACAAATAGGATCATGAGGTGATTAAAAGGGGAGTGCACATGAAATAATATTATTCTCCCCTTTTCAGTCCTGGTTAGCCACAAATGGAATTTTTGTGTCAGTTTTGGGCCCGGCAAGAAAAAATTTTAGAGCTTGAAAAGGGACAAAAAGGGGGGCAACAAAAATAATAAAAGGGTGGGTGGACTAAGACACAGAAAGATTGGAAAATTAGGGGTTTTATTTTGAGAAAAGAAGGCTTCGGGGGGGGAAAAATAAAATGTTTAAATACATCAAAGGTCAATATAGAGATCTCTCCAAGATTTATTTATACACAGGGCTGTATCTAGACAAGGGGGCACCCTCTACGTTTTGAGGAACGAAAGTTTCTACATAAACTAGAAAGGGATTCTTTTACTGTAAGAGCAGTGAGACTAGGGAAATTTTCTCTGCCAGAGGGACTTGTCATGGTGAATTCAATAACCGAGTTCAAAAAGGGTTTGGATGCATTTCGGAGCTTAATATTATAACAAGTTACAGTGACTAGGATTCAGGAGAGGGGTCATTGATCCGGGATTTTTTGATTTCCAGATTGGAGTCAGGAAGGAATTTTTCCTAAAAAAGAGGACAATTGGCTTCTACCTCATTGGGGTTTTTTGCCTTCCCCTTTGGGTCAACACCTTAGCACAAAAAGGCTGAATGATGGACGACTTGTTTTTTTTAGCCTTACAAACTATGAAACTATTTAAACACCCAGAAGACCAGCTTAAGTCATGGTGCCGACTTCTGAGTCTCAACACAAATGTTTTTGTATGTTTTTCGGACCCAATAGACTTCTGGGTATCCAAAATGGATGAATGGGCCGGCTGGCTCGCCACGCCATAGAGGTGTGTCCTGCCCAGCAGCCAGCGTCATATGAGCGGACCTTCAGCACAGGGAGAATTTCATTACAGACAAACGCATCTGGCTTTAAAGATAATGTGGATCGTTTGACTTTCATCAAGATGAATCAGGCATGGATCTCTGTTGATATTGTGGCCCCCAATTGCCGAGGCCCACCCGATTATTTGCTGGTCTACTTCACATCCTCCCCAAACAGAAATGGTCCTCTTGAAAAAACTTATTTTTAAAATGATCATTTCTTACTGCAATTTTTATTCTCTTTTCCCCAACAGTTCATTTTGCTGGTTTTGCTGTGAGTAGACTGTAAAGACATCAAGGTTTCATGACAAAACCATTTTCCCATTTACTCACTTCATCTTTAGAAGTTTCCGCATTGTCAATGGTTTTGGGGTCATGTTGCCTCACAATTTTTAACAGTGGCTGAGAAGTCAAATTTATAATTTTTTGGGGTCATGTTGCTGTGAGATACACAAAATTATGGTCCTTTGGAACAAAATTTGGCCTTTTAAGGGGCATTTCTCCCTCACAATTTTTAAACAGTGGCTGAGAAGTCATTTTTATAATTTTTGGGGTCATGTTGCTGTGAGATACACAAAATTATGGTTTTTTGGGAACAGAAATGTGGCTTTTAAGTGGCATTTCTCCCTCACAATTTTTAACAGTGGCTAGAAGTCATATTTATAATTTTTTTGGGGTCATGTTGTGTGAGAAAAAAGCTATAATCATGGTCCTTTGGAACAGAAAGTGGCTTCTAAGTGGCATTTCTCCCTCACAATTTTTATAGGGCTGAGAAGTCATTTTTTAAAATTTTTTTGGGTCATGCTGCTTTGAAAATGCAGCAATACTACGGGTTTCCTATTTAAAAAATGTTTTTTTTAATAGACATTTGTTCTTCAAAATTTGTAAAAAGTGGCTCATGGGTCATGTTTTGAAATTTTGGGGGCATTTTGCTGTGACATGAAGCTATACTACAGGTCCTATAATAAAAAATGTTGTTTCTAACAGAAATTTGATCTTCACAATTATCCAAAGTGGATCAAGTGTCAGGCTTTGAATTAATGGAGGCATTTTGATGTGAATTGCAGCTATATACAGGTCCTATTATAAAAAAAATGTTGTTTTAACAGACATTTGTTCTTCCCACCAATTGTCCAAAGTGGCTCAAGGGTCATGTTTTAAATTTTTGGGGGGCATTTTGCTGTGGACATGCAGCTATACTACAGATCCTATTATAAAAATGTTGTTTCTAACAGACATTTGTTCTTCACAATTGTCAAGAGTGGCTCAAGGGTGATGGTGCTGTCAGAAACAGGAATAATTAGGATACTGTTAATGGACACATATTGCAAAATGACTTGTTTTTGCAAGATCTTTAACATAGCTATCAATCCCTGTTTCGAGACAACCCATTTAATATAATTAAAAAAAAGAAAACAAAGACATAGTGGGATTCCTTTCCTATTTTAAAATGTGTTTTCTAGAATTAAACTACTAAAAAACTTGCATGTACAAAATAGCTGTTAAAAAGTTCCTTGAATTGTAAAAGGGGAGGGTACAGGAAAATTTGACCAGATGTAGGTTATTCAGAGGAATGGAGTATGGAGCATGGACAGAGAACAAAGTACAGAGACCATTTCCTCGCACGTTGAGTAAAATGAAAAAAAGAATCCCCAAGAAAAAGGGCAACCTGGGTGTAACAGGAGCGTTAACCACCAGTATTTCCAAGTGAGCTCAATTGGTCCGCACTCATACGGAGGGGGCAAGCGCTCCCCAGGTCTTGACTGTGTACTGAGGAAGGTGGAGTTCTCCCCACTTCCGCTTCCGCACTCTGCTTCAGCACGACAGTTTTCGTTGCTGCGTCTCAGGGGCATTTTAACCTGCGTGTTAATAGATACGGGCGCCGCCTGGGCTCTCACCCCACCCATTTTTAATCCGGCCCTGGGTCATTTCTGTGGCACAGGACAGGTATAGTCAATGTTCAGTTCAACTAAAATGGTGGTTGAAAGACTCCTTTTTCCGCCACTTTTTAATCTGGGGGTCAGACAGGTTTAATGGTCATACTGCGGTCCAGGAAGGTATAGTTTAATGTCCAGTTCAACTAAAAGGTGTTTGAAAGGACTCCTTTTCCGCCACTTTTTAAACTGGGGGTCAGGGCAGGTTTAATGGTCATACTGCGGTCCAGGACAGGTTAGTCAATGTCCAGTTCAACTAAATGGTGGTTGAAAGACTCCTTTTTCCGGCACTTTTAAATCTGTGGGTCAGGACAGGTTTAAGGGTCATGCTGGGTCCAGGACGGGTTTGTCAATGTCCAGTTCAACTAAAAAGTGGTTAAAAGACTCCTTTTTCCGGCACTTTTTAATCTGGGGGTCAGACAGGTTTAATGGTCATATGCGGTCAGGACAGTTCTAGTTTAATGTCCAGTTCAACTAAATGGTGATTTAAAGATCCTTTTTCGGCACTTTTTAATCTGTGGGTCAGACAGGTTTAAGGGTCATGCTGCGGTCCAGGACAGGGATATTCAATGTCCAGTACAACTAAAATGGTGGTTGAAGACTCCTTTTTCCGGCCCCTTTTTATCTGGGGTCAGACTGGTTTAATGGTCATATGCGGTCCAGACAGTTCTAGTCAATGTCCAAGTTCAACTAAAATGGTGGTTTAAAGACTCCTTTTTCCGGCACTTTTTAATTGTTTGGGGCAGACAGGTTTTATGGTCATGCTGCGGTCCAGGACAGGGTTTGACAATGTCCCGTTCAACTAAATGGTGGTTCAAAGACTTCTTTTTCCCGGGACTTTTTAATCTGTGGGTCATGCAGGGGTTTTTAGGGTCATTTCTGCGTTCCAGGACAGGGATATTCAATGTCCAGTTCAAGTTTAAAAAGATGGTTCAAATAATACTGCCTTCTGGCACTTTTTAATTTGTGGGTGATGCAGGTTTAAGGGTCATGCTGTGGTACAAGACAGGGGTAGTGAATGGTGTGTGACTTTTTTTTGTGGCTTTATAGCCTAAGTGTTGTGCCTAAGATGTAGCGGTATCATTTGACTGTGTGGCTGTTAATTCCAGCTTCACCAGCCTGTTTGGGTGTAAGAATGAAGGGTTTTTGTTGCTCTCCCATAGACTTTAATGGTCATCGGACATGATCGACTATCGACTATCGAAAAACCTTATCGATGGTGGCCGACTATCGACTATCGCCCGATGTCGATAGCCAACGTAATCGCTCAACACTAGTCCCTATGTTTAATTTTGATACATGCTTTGTATATTATTTGCATACGACTTCTGGTTGCCTTCAGTTTGTCTTCCGGCACAGCATCATTACAAGATCTGAGTAATCTCTAATCCCAGAGGCTGACAAAGAATGTCAGCTGTAGTTAACAGCCAGCACTTGCCAGGTGTGAATCAGGCTCAGCTTCTGATAGTGTAGTAAACATATGATTACATGTACTACAATACATATTACTTTACTGAACACCATTCTTTTCTACAGAGAATGGCAAACACAGCAATTTCTTAACTGGCTGCGACATCTAAGCAGGTAAATGTTATCTCTGATCACGGCTGCTAGTGTAAGATGTCAGCTGTAATTTACAGCCAGCACACACAGTATATTGCGCAAGCTCTGCTCTCGATACTCTTGTTGTATCGCTATGATGTACCATAATGTCATGGTGCACTAAAGAGTTAATTACTGCCCTAGGTGGTTGTTAAATGCTCTAGATGCACACAGATAAAACTTTTTTAAGATGCCAGTCCTGTGCCCTGGTGTACTGTGCCAAGAAAGAATAAACAGGTAACATAATGAGATCAAATTATAATTTTATTACAATGTCAAGAAATGAATAAAAAAGTCAAATATTTGCATGAGACTATCTTGGTACATTACAAAAAACCACAGGATTAGCACCTACTAGAAGTTTTGTCTGTGTGCATTTAGAGCATAATATCCACCTTGGGCAGTAATGAACCCTTTAGTGCACCATGACCTGCTAGTACACAACGGCGATGCTAAGGGAGAATGGAGCTTGCCCTGGAGCTAAGCCTGCTCCATATGCTGTGGGTGCTGGCTGTGAATTACAGCTGACACCTTACAGTACCAGGTGGGAAGCATGATGACTCCAGTCCCATTCATTTACTTGCATAGATGACGTGGCCAGTTAAAAAACTGCCGTGCCTGCAATTCTCTGTGTAAAAGAATGGTGTTCAATAAAGGTATATATACTGTAACTCTCCAACAAAAAAGCACCTCAAATCTATTCAACAATGTATCAATTGAATTATGAGTAAAACAATTATAATTTAATATTTATTAATAATCTTTAATAATACAAAATTAAAAAGTAACATCAAAGACATTTAATAAAATAGGTATTCTCCTGAACAAGCCATATGGACAAAATGTATTATCATGTGAGATTGATTTATTTTGATTTATTTTGCTATTACGATCATGCCTGCATAAATATGATTGTTGATAGAAGTCACATTTGGTTTGTACACCTATGAGCAATATATATACAGTATGCCACAAAAGTGAGTACACTCCGCACATTTTTGTAAATATTGTATTATTTCTTTCTATGGGACTACACTGAAGATATGACACTTTGATACAGTGATAGGTAGTTAGTGTACAGCTTGTATAACCATGTAAATTTGGCATGCTCTGAAAATAACTCAACACACAACCATCAAAGTCTAAACTGCTGGCAACAAAAGTGAGTACACCCCTAAATGAAAATCGACAAATTGGGCGACATGTATGAATCCTGGTGCTGACAGGCCAGTTGTAAATCACTTTCAGTTAGTATAGAATGCGGCAGAATGTATAAGCTTGTTCTTCTGCTGCTCATACATATAGGTGAAATCTAGTCCCATTATGACAAATCTGGCTCAGGCAGACCACTTTTAACTGGGTCTGGCTGTTCTAACTGTTATGCGCCAAAGTTTGGCACCAAAGAATCATAAATGTGACTAATTCTATGAATGTGGTGCGATACCCCCCCCCCCCCCCAGGACGCTCCAAATCTTGGGCGCAAATGTTGCTCTTGTTCTTATCACAACAAAGTTTGAAATGCGACTATTCATACATCTATAGAACAGGTCTACTAAAACTTTTTAATTCCAGATAACTGGCACAGCCCCGTTCTTACATGTCGTCCACTGTGCCCATTTTCCCTCCACAGTGTAATGTGACTCATTAGTGTTACAAGGTCTCAAGTGTGAATGGGGAGCAGGTGTTTGGTGTTTTGGTGTTATCTCTCTCACACTCTCTCATATTGGTCACTGGAAGTTCAACATGGCACCTCATGGCAAAGTACTCTCTGAGGATCTGAGAAAAAGAATTGTTGCTCTACATAAATTTTGACTGGGCTATAAGAATATTGCCTGTAATCTTTGCAAACCACACCTTTTATGCAAGAACCACCGTGTATCAGCGGTATTCAGAGGTCTTGTCATCCACAATAGTAACTGCACCACTGACTCATTTTGGACAATAACCTCTTAAAAACGTTATACTTCACGCTTTCTAAATAAGCAAAGAGTCCATTTATTTTTATTTTTCATAAATTTTATGAAACCCCATACAAACCCAATACGAATGTGCCGTAGTTATGGTGTATTTTACGCCAAAAAAACTTTTGACGCCATATTCTCAACATAAATGAACTGCAATATACCAAAGCTAGCCGCAATATACGGTGGGCATGACACATTGTGATGCACCTAAAAAGGTGCATTAAATATAGTAGCAATGATACACTGCGTACCTCCATAACTCCTATCCTTAAAACTGCCCTGGTGACGCCAATTTTCGGGCATTTTGCCTGCGATTCTATAAATCAAGATGCTTGGCAAAGAGGGAGTTCCCTCAAAAACGTAGCATTTGTGCTACTGCTTGCTCTAGTCTTATTCAGGACTTATTCCGCTGGCACCTATTGTTATTTTCATTAAGAGTGCTGCACATTTTTCCATTTTATACATATATATATATATATATATGCATACATATATATATATAAAGATATATATATATATATATACATGCAGCACTCTTACTGAAAAAAACAATGGGTGCCAGCGGAATAAGTCCTGAACAGGACTAGAGCAACAAAATACGAAAATATATATAGTTTATAGCTATTAATCTATGCACTTGTATTAGCTGTGATTTTCTTAGTAAGAACTTACTATTATGGGTATTAAGTTACTATCAACTTCATTGTATAATATACTTGTAGGGTATATTTATTATTCCTTATTTATACATTAGATATCATGGAATACCCCTGTTAGTACATGTATTTTCTCCATATTTAATGATTGTATTTTTAGATTTCTTATTAATAAAGATTATTAATTATTAGTCAATTATAATTGTTTCCTCATGATTGCATTGATATTAATAAAATATATACTGTAGTACACATGATCATTTGTTTTTTTCCATGCACATTTATAAAAATCACCAGACACCATGCTAATAAACTATCATGGTAACCTGACTTCCAGTCCATATAGATCTCCTTTCCTTGAATTGACAATTTCACTTTTTATATAATTTTCACAAGAATAAAATGCATCACATGTCCATGGGTGTTAATTTGTTTGTCCTAGGTAACTTCGTGAAATATCATTTTTACTTTTATGAATCTCTATATAATTGAAGGATTTTTATGTAATAGATGTAAATCAATTGTATTATAAGAAAATGACTTTTGTTCAAATATATTTAAATGTTTTTTAAATTTTAAGTGATCCTGCTAAAGCTACAAAAACCCTTTTCACAACTAAATATTTATGTCCTCATAATACACTAATACTACTGTTATTTTAAAGATCACGTTCATTCATCTCATTATGATTACAGACAAGATGATAATCATAAAAAGGTAGCTCCTGTATTAAGAAACTGTAAAAAATTATAATGCAAGACTAAACCGTTAACATAGGGAAATCTCAGAATCTCCTCCCCCTCTGGGATATTCTAAGCAATCTCCTATAGATGTCAATTTGTTGTTT
Organism: Phyllomedusa bahiana; assembly: GCA_025379985.1. Lineage (NCBI taxonomy): Eukaryota > Metazoa > Chordata > Amphibia > Anura > Hylidae > Phyllomedusa > Phyllomedusa bahiana. Next base: position 17,194 of record JAODAL010030838.1, on the reverse strand, counting down.
AAAGGCAGAGGTTTATTACATGTAGTGTCAACCTCTGGAACGGCTGTTCAAATCTTAGAGCAACAGCTCAGGTAAGATGTTTAGCCCAAAATCATGTAAATAGAACAGAATAAAAAATATAACGGAAAAGAAATTTTAAAAAATACAAAATATAGTAAGAAAGAAAAACAGCGTAGAAATTAAAGAGTATGCACAAAGTATAGAGTTATACATTTCCTTTTATGAAGGTTCAGATTTGCTTCTTTCCATTTGTTAGGTACATTTACAGGACTTTGGTACATGTGTTCCCACATATCTAAGAAGACATTTGATTAAATACATTTAAAATGTAATGCATACATATTATTGGCAAGGAACAGGAATGGAGTAAAATACTAAAAAGAAACAAATACTGAAGAACTAGTGATTTTGGTTTTGTTTAAAAAATTCTGTGTCCTTGTAGATACCGCCTTAGCAACACAACATAGTATTTTATCACACAATGCAGACATCATGGAAAGAAAGATAGCACTTCAATGTTAGATGAGGAAGAATCATGAGTTTGGCAGCAATTGGGAAAACTCTCTGTCATAATAAAGACAAGCTGTGTGGCAGTCTGTCAACATGCTTCCCTAAGGATATGATTAAATGAAAAACCCAAACCCATTGTGACAACAGAGCGTTGACACATTGTACACTGACAATGAAAAATTATTCTTTTTGTGTACTTTCATTTATTTAAGATTTTTCTGTATTAGTGAGTGTAGTAAAACCAACAAAAAGCTCTTAAAAATGGTAAATCTCATGATTATACTGCATGTAAATACTGCAATATTCTCAAATACAGGAAGAATGTAACAACAATTTTATATTGTAAATATTATTTTAAAAACGGATATACTATAGACTGTGACAATAAGGGTATGTTCACAAGGCGTGTTGGATCCGTTCTTGGATCCGAAAAACACATTCAAAAGCGCTGCATAAATCGCACCCTACATGCAGGTGTGTGTTTGGATTTGTTTTGGCTGCAGCAGCATAGCACCCTATAGTTTTAAATAGGGCACCTGCTGCATCAAACGGATAAAGAATTGACATGACAATTCTCTGAACAGATCACAAAGACGCAAGTAAACGCGCATTGCCGATCACTCGTCTGAACACCAATGCGTGTTTTACATTGAAACGAATGTAAATCACACTGTACATTGTTAGATGAATGTTTGGGTCTGTTTGGAGTCTGAAACACGGATCCAAATATGCATCTAAAAATGGATCCAAAATCAGATCCAACACGCCGTGTGAACAAACCCTGACCATTATTATTTGAATATACATAGAATAGTGAAGAAATCAGGTATCGCCTGATTTCTTCACTATTCTACTACTTTCTATGGCTAACACGGTACAACATTATACTACTTGAATATACATAGGAATATTACTTTGTAAAAATTAATCATATTATCTTAAGAAATTAAAAAAATAAGTAATGCTGAAGGGATTTTACCTTACTTTTACCAAATTTATTACTATATAAAGAATTATATTTTATTTTGGGGGCTCACCGTCACTAAAAGTCCCAAACCTCCCATTTCTTTCATTGCACAATCACAGTGATGAGTTTTAATGGATTTGCCGTCAAACCTTCAGACTTTATGGAATTGTTGGAAACTTCTGGGTATGGAGCTTGACCAGCACTCAGATTAAACACCTCACTGCAATTGTGCAGAGCAACAGAGAATTTGCAACCTCCATTAATGTCGGTGCCAGTGGTGGAGCCCACTGCCATCATAAATGTATCACTAAATATTAAAACCTGTGTTTTCAATTTTTAAGCTATCATCAAACAACTTGATGTAGCCCATAAAAGAGAAATATAAATAATAATTCAGTGGGACTTCATTTATTTATGTTTAATTGTATGCAAACTGGTAATATAGAATAGAATAGAAGTAAACCTATCATTTTCCCCCTAATTTATTTTAAAAGCAAAAGAGTAAATGTTAAACTCATTAACTAATAGCAGACTTTTTAGAACATTATGTTAGGGAATCGAGTAACCTGAACAGGACATACAGACAGTGAAAGAACAGTCCAAAGTGATCAGCACCAGTACAAATGAATACAAGTAGAGGAGTTTATTATTTTTATTTTATTCTTTTCTAAAATATAAATGCCAAAACAATGCACAGAAAATCAGAGGGGCATCATAGCTGGCACGTTTCTGGCAGTGTATTGCCCTTAGTCATAGCTGAAGTTGAATGGATAGCTTACTTCTTATGTAGTGAACATAAAATAAATTAGAAACAATGTTAAAATACAATGGAAAACACCTGTAAAGAATGCTCAGCTATAATACAATATGGGCAACATGTATGAAAATTGTTTAAGTCCAAAACTCATTTTTTGGCCCATAGTAACATATGGGCAACAAAGTGAGTTTTAGACCTAAATCATTTTCATACATGTGGCCCTATGTTTATATGGAGTTCTACCGGAAACAGCATGTGTTTCAAAGCATTCGCATCTCACCACCGCCGAAGACCAGAAACCGGAAGATGAAGGGGGAGATGACTTGTCATGGACTACAACTTGCTCTCCAGAATGTCCCTCCACTATAATACACATCACCACTGAGGAGGAGTGCATCAGGGCCTGGAACGTGTACACCAATTAAAATGTGCCTGTGCAGGACCACGAGTGCCAACATCTACCCAGCGAGACAGTGGTCTAGGTATATGCAAATGGAAACAGCTGCAACAATAAGTATCCAAATGTATAAGAATAGTGGAACATAATTCCTAAGTCAACATGTACGGTGCTAGAATATTGCTAGAATAATCGTTTTCGATTTTCTGGACACAATTCTGCAACCAGTAGCGCATCTTCTTTTTAGATGGGTAGGTGAGTGAGAACTATGTTTCTGATAGTACTAAAATGATGGCCATGGTTCAGAACCAACAAAGGTTTTTTGTTGTTATCGTTTTGCACCATTGCAGCAAAAGATTTACGAGTCAATATACTTTCCCTAGGACGTTTATCTACCACCTGTATGACTCTATCCAAAATCCACTGTGGGTAGCCGCTTGATTTAAGTCTTTGACAAACTAAACGTTGTTCTTGTTCAAAATCTACTGAAGTAGTGTGGTATATTTTAGCTCGTGTCAGTTCACCCACTGGGATAGCTTTTTTGGTATGTATCGAGTGAAAGATCCTAAAATGTATGGTTACTACCTTCCCATAAGTGGGCTTGCAGAAGGTTTTAGTTGAAATAATCTGACCATGAGTACCCACTAGAAACAAATCCAAAAAAGTGATGACATGGTTGTCTGCCTGGTGGATAAATCTAAGACAAACAATTATTAAGATAGTCAATAAATGGCTTTATGGCAAACACATTGCCACTCCAAATGAGTAAGAGATTGTTGATGTATCTGCCATACCATTCAATACAGCTCAAAATGGATTAGCTGAAGAATAAATGTAATGATATTCCAACCAGGATACAGTCGAATTAGCAAGCAAAGGTGGATATTTTGCGATCATGGAAACGCGCTTAATTTGGAGATATACCGAAACATCTTACAAAAATAATTATGGTTCATAAGAAACTCAGTAACCATCAAGATAAATTCAATTGCACCTCAGGAAGCGTGGCATGTTCCTGTGCGAAACGTGTAGTACCTTTGTTCTTATTTCTTTTATGCTTTACATTTTATGTCTTTTAATAACTGTTACTAACTGAAATTAAAACTGACAATTTATTTGGAACATTTCCCAGTTCCTATTTTGTCTGCTTCAGCTAAAAACTTTACTTATATTTTGGTTTGCATACCTACAGCTTGAGCGCTACCATAGGTCCGTATTATATCTCTCATCCAATTCATTCGGATGAAAGAAGGTTACTACATATACCCAGCAAACCAGTCAAAGTGTGGTGGATTCCCTAAGACGTTTACGAAATCTTTTGATGGCATCTACATGAGTTGTACCATCCTGTACAACCACAAAAGGATAGCCATTTTATTTTCATTACCCTCCCCATTAATGCTGTTTACCCTTACAGTGTTACGCAAGGTGCGCCTGTCCTGTTTTCTCTTTTACAGTGCACTACATAGTTAAAAGAAATTAAATTAAATCAATTGAATAGTTACTGTACATCTCCAAATGCAACTGAAGGGCTCAAGAGCTAAGCAATGTGGAAGGCTGGTATAAAGTGATTCCACATCGCAGCTCAACCAAATCATGTCCATATGCCACACTTCATTAAAAAAACACATCAACTCATTCTTAGTGTCTTGAAGATATCCCAGAACTCGCCATACTAGAGGCTGGAGGAAAGATTCAAGTCATTGTCAAAGGCGGCACTTTGTAATGCATCTGATTTCAGGGAGCATGCAGGAGGCATGACGCAATAGAACGTACAAAGCTACACATTTATAGCTTTGTTACGGCAATTCTAGGTGCACTACTGCTGGGACAGGTATACCAGTTTCAAAGTGGTTTACCTGAGCCAGAAATGTCGTATCAGCACCAGAATGAGTAGAGCGGGTTCATAAATCAGGCACATTCTATACTAATATTATGTGCATGAAAACTGGCATTTAAATACCAAAATTCATACATGTCGCCCGAAATTACTATATTTGTTATTCACATCCCTTTCCTGAACAATCCCAGAGGAACTAGAACTATTCCAAAAATAAAATTTTAATGTTAATGAACGGATGAATTTATTGATGTCCTTAAAGAGTACCTATCACCTGCACACAAACACCTTAAATTGATAGTAGATGAAATTATAAGACTTTTCTCAAATACCTGTCATTAGCAATCCAGGGGATTTACCTCAGTTTTACAAGGGAACAGGTATTACTTTCACTTTGTAACTCAGGAGATCCTTTACAGTCTGTTGGGAGATACCAACAGTGCAGGGGGATGCTGAGTCTCTCACTACATACAGTACAGAAGGCACAGCACACTAAGGCTATGTCTACTCTGTAGTGGACAAAAAACGACCTGAAAGCCAAATGCTAAAAACTGAGTTTTCTGTCCCCTGCCTGTCAAAAGCAGCTGAAAAAACGGCCGTTTATTGCTGCGACTTGCATTTTTTGGCGCGTTTTTTACGCGCGTTTTTTGCTTGTCCTCTGGATTTCAATGTATGCATAAATTGAGCCATTGGATGTAACTCCGACCTCCAAAAGGGGATGGAAAGCACATTATTGCATTTATATGTCATCAGGTAGTCATTTTATGGATTTTGGCACTAAAAATATGTTTGTTTGTTTTTTACAGATTTTGGCGCTATAAAAGTTATCTCACTTTGGTTACTAAAAATAAGTTTTTTATGGTTTTTGTGGATTTTTACAGATTTTGGTGCTAATAAATTTATCTCCCAAATCTGTCAGAAAAAAGGATTTTTAGCGACAAAAGCGAGATAACTTTAATAGCGACAAAATCCATAAAAAAAACAGATTTTAGCGCTAAAATCTGTAAAAAAAAGCATATTTTTGCCAACAAAAGCAAGATAAATTTATTAGCGTCAAAATTCATAAAAAAGTGTATTTTAGTTCCAAAACCCGTAAAAAACTTATTTTTAGCAACAAAATACATAAAAAAAACATTTTTAGCGACAAAAGCAAGATAACTTTAGAAGAGCTAAAATCCGTGAAAAAACGTATTTTTAGCGTCAGAAGCGAGATAACTTTATTAGTGCCAGAATATGTTAAGAAAAGGGTTTTAGCGCTAAAATACGTAACTAAACGAATTCTGGCGCCAAAATCCGTAAAAAAACATCTTTTTTGCGTCAGAAGCGAGAAAACGTTATTAGCGCCAAAATATGTAAAGAAAAGGATTTTAGTGCCAAAATCTGTAAAAAAAAACAAACTATTTTTAGCGAAAAAAATATGAATTCCGCAAAAATCGTTAGCGACCAAAGCATGATCATTTTATTACAAAAGGTCCAAACAAGGACACATCGGACACTTGTATGCAAATTTGATAATATATAAACTTTATTAACTCCCACTATAGGTGGGACTTGGGTCTCCTGGGTGGGTTTACATTGAAAAATCGCGGCAAAAAACGCCGCAAAAACGCGCCAAAAGACGTCCAGCGCTTTACATAGACTCCTGTAGTAAATTTTCTGCCCGGCTCTGCCGTTTTTAGAACGTGTTGCAAAAGACCACCAGGAAAAAAAGCAGCAAAAAGAAGCTCAGTGTAGACAGCAGGACGTTTTCACAATAGGTTCTATGGGAGATGTTTTCAGTTTTTTTTTTCTGTGCAGCCTTAGGAAACAGTGTGACAGAGTTTACCTGTTGCTTCAGCCTCTTTCTCCATAGCACATAGGCATTGTATTATAATGCTGCTGGTGTGCACATGATGTAGACTTATAGACTCCCCCTGCACTGTGGACTCTCCCAGCTCAGGAACTTACAACTGTCATCCATCAAGCTGTCATGTGCCAACTTGGCCCGACTTCAGAGCTGTCTTTTTTAAAAACTGAATTACAGGTGAAATGCTTTGGTTTTCCTAATGAAGCTTATTTGAGAAAGTGTTTGTATTTTAGTCTTCTGTTACTTCATGAGGTTTGTCTGAAGGTGATATGTACTCTTTAAGGGTTTTAAATGAGTCTAAATTTTCTTCCAGACCAAAATTAAGGTCTAATGCCAGAAGCTTAACCTGAGCTGTATTTAATTCAGAGGATGATAAATTCAGAATGTCAATTGTACAATGAGATACAGTTAATTGTTGGTCTATCTGGCTTTCCTCTTTTCACTTTTTCTTATGCCGTCTTCCTCTCTTCTTGTATGTTTTTTGCAGGCTTGAGAGGTTTTGTGTTCTTATAATAAGATACATTTTTCTGCAGGTTATTAGATGAAGTAAATACCTCTTCATACAGACCGTGAACTCAAGGCTAGTCCACCCAAGGCTGTCCCTGCCTACTTGTCGATCCAACCCTACGCAGCCAGCGACAACTTGGTGACAGTCCCTAACTAACTAAGGTGACATGCAAAACAAAGACTAAACAGACAAACATAATAAAGAATAGTCAGAAAGCAAGGGGTAAAAAGTATAAAGCACAAGCGCCAATATAAGAGAGAGCTGCTGAAAAAATGTCAAGGGATTACTCTGCCTATTTCCCAAACTTAAATTACCAATTATATATAGAAACAAATGACACCAGCGCTAACTCTTCTATATGGGCCCCCCAACTAAATGTAGCAACTTTCCATAAAATAAAATAGCTCAACAATCACTGGGTTTATTGAAGCAAAGGTGAACACCTGATCCAGTGGTTATCCACAATCAGCTCTTCTACCCTAATCAACTCCGTATCTCACAACTAAAGGTCATTATAAAATACACATAAAAGCACCAAAAATTACAAGAACTCTTGCAACGTACCTAAAAGCTCTTTCCATAAAATGCATCCGATCGTATTATATCCACAGCGATCCACTTTACTGACAAAGTAAGGAATGGAACGTTCATGTTCAAATTAACCAAGCGCTCCGGCCGGCAGCGCTCAGATATCCAACACGTAAAAACTAACTGGCAGACTAAGGTGACGTCACCTAGACTACAGAGACTTGTCCAATATAAAAGTACCAACGCGTTTCGAAGAAATCACGGCTTCCTTCATCAGGGCTGCCTGTTAGTTTTTACGTGTTGGATATCTGAGCGCTGCCGGCCGGAGCGCTTGGTTAATTTGAACACGAACGTTCCATTTCTTACTTTGTCAGTAAAGTGGATCGCTGTAGATATAATACGATCGGATGCATTTTATGGAAAAAGCTTTTAGGTATGTTGCAAGAGTTCTTGTAATTTTTGGTGCTTTTATGTGTATTTTATAATGACCTTTAGTTGTGAGATACGGAGTTGATTAGGGTAGAAGAGCTGATTGTGGACTAACCACTGGATCAGGTGTTCACCATTGCTTCAATCAACAGTGATTGTTGAGCTATTTTATTTTCTGGAAAATTGCTACATTTAGTTGGGAGACATATAGAAGAGTTAGTGCTGGTGTCATTTGTTTCTATATATAGAAAGCAAGGGGTGTCAACCAGGGAGCAGCAAAGATACAAAGATGGCAGGCAGAAAACAGAGGTCAAAAAGGCTGGCCAAGAGATAAGCATCCAGGTAGTTAAATCCAACAAACAATGCTAACTCCAGTACAAGACTTTCACCAACACTGGACGAGAGGAAGTGCACTCTTAATAAGGGATGTCTCCGGTTCCAGGATGAACATTGAACCGGCCCTCTGACATCCAGACCACACAGAACACAGACAAACAGGCCAGAGGTGAGTGGTGAAGGCAGATGTCACTTACCATTCAAGCAGAACGATCTGCAGCCCTGCCCAGGCTATCAGAGAACCAAACAGGTGTGGCAGAGCTGTCAGTCACACCCCAGACAGTACAGAATCAGACCATGTTCAGACAGTGCCAAAGATCTATAGCATACAGAAACAATCATATCAAAAGTGCAGTCTCTGCCGTACCATATGGACAGAGGGCTGCACTGTGGCCAGAACAAGCACGGTCATGACACATTTGTTCTATCCTTTAGGACAAATTCAGGCCCTTAAGATAAATGATAAAAATTATAGTCGTAACATAAAATGGGTAATAGAAAAGAGTGCAAACTGTTTATAGATCCATAATGTGTATACAGTAAGATAGAAAAGAAAAATACAAAAAGAAAATTAAATATTAGTAATTGCACATATTTAACAATAAGGGGGTGTTGCTCTCTACTGTACCAAAGTTTGTTTTATTTACTTCAAAGTCAGAGGAATTTAGTGAAATTTGACAAGGACATATCTTGTTCTATGAGTAGAATGAAAAATTCATAGAAAACGTTGGAAGCGTCTGCCACTAGCATTGATGCATGCACAAAATGAAGGTCAGTGATCACCACCCTATTCGGTAGGTGTTTCTGGTTCTGACAGTGGTGTCATGTATAGTGGCATCCCTATTCATCATGTCTTTGTATTACTGTTTGATATGAACGGTACACAGTTGAACAACACATATTTGTTGTCCAGACAGAGTGGAACACTGAGTTAATAAAAGTGTGTCAAACACAATTTATTAATCAGTTTGGAAGTCAGAAACCACTAGCAAAATTCAGTACCTGGTAAATAGATTTGATAACCACCGGAACATTTTTGGATGTCCACTGATGAGGCTTTCCAGAAATGAAAGAAGCAAGGTATGTAAAACGGACTACTGGCTTCTCCACAGATGTCCCTGAATAAATTGTTGCAGTGTAAAAATGCTGGTTTAAACGGAAGGCAACAAAACTTCTAACAGAAATTAAGCCAACCAGCAGTCACACGCAAATATTCCGAAGAGTACTAGTGCATCTCAAAAAATTTGACTATCCCTGCAAAGATAATTAATATCAATGATTTAAGTCAAATAGAGAAACCCATATATTGTATAGACTCATTACAGCATGAATTACAAGGTTTGATATCATACATCTGTGAGCTCTATAACAAATAAAAAGATAATCCTGGAGAACCCCTTTAATTTTCAATGATATTCTAATTTTTGGAGATGCACTAGTATATAAAAAATAAATGTGGGCACTTGGCAATGAATGATGCACAGCAAAACAGACAATGACAAAGGCATAGGTGGAGATGGAGGATAATTACTTGAATCAAAAAGCAATGCATCAAAAACATTTGACCATAACAACTAGCTTTTCCTAAGTCTGTCCCTAACTCTTCCCTAATGCTAGCCTGACAGCAGGCTTCTCTGGCCCTATTCTAGCCCTTATTATATTCCTATTGATGTCCCTAAGCTATGCTGACCTTAAATTAAACAGTACAGAATCACTATAGAATAGAAATAGAATACACTGCAAAACTGGCATGGGCAGATCAGAGGCTAAACAGTGAACCAAAATCAAAACAGAACTCTAACAAACTGACAACACATAACTAATAAAAACAGTACTAATTGCAAAAAACTCACAAGAAAAAATCTGTCAGTTAGCAGTATACACAGCGGTGACCACCCAGTAAAAATAAGCTTTACAGATGGCTAGCTATCAACCATTCCCAAGTAATGTACAGCATGGTCAGCTGGTAGTCCAGAGAGTTGTTTGAGGCAGTTGCATATTAATCTCTTCATCTAACCTATTAAGCAGAAGAAGATGAGATAGCAGAAGCATTCTTGCCATTTGTGACATTCAGAAGATGAAAGTTTCCATAGGCACATATCAAAGAGCAGCAAAAAAAGCCCCCTGAGTGCATATTGTGTTCCTAATGGTCAAAAATTAAAAGCTTATGACCAACAGACGAGAGTTACATATTATAATTGGTTCTTGAAATTGGTCAAGAGAAATCACTTGGTTCACTGAAGCAGCATTATTCAATCTCAGAGCTAACTTTTATTCCCATAATTCTCACATCTGGGTGAGTGAAAATCCTCAAGAACTGCAAAAGAAACCTCTCCGTGCAGAAAAACTGAGTGTGGTGGGCTTTTTTTCAGAGTTGCATTATTGGTCCCATCTTTTCTGCACAAAAGTGAATATCATTGTCTGCATGGAAATATTCAACTTGGAAATTAGTAATAATGGAGCCAAACCTCCTATGTCACCTTTATATCTATATGGCATTTTTAAAGGGAAACTTACCACAACAAGCCACGGACTCTCATGGAACTTAGAGGAAACATCTGACAGATAATTTACTATGCATTTAATTTGATTTAACATGTTTTAATGTTTGACTGGAGATAAATTGTGGAAACTTTCAACAATTTCTGTGACATCACTGTGTTTCTTATATACTAAATTATGTCAGTGTTAAATTTTATTAAATTATGTAAATTAGTTTGAAAGTTAGAATTAAAACTTTGGTGCCAACAGTGAATGAAACACCCAGAATAATAAGTTATAAACCATTACTGTATACATCAGATGGGGAAATATCAAAGTGAGATAAAAACTGATTAGATTCTGATCTGATTGTGGGATGATTTAGGGTTTGTAACCAATATAACCTAAATCTAATGCTGTGCTATTACTTTTAGAGTATAATCTTTAGAAGATTTACCTTAAAAAAATCTCAAAGGGCAGTTTGTCACCATATCTCATACTATCACATACCGTAAAATTAGGTGTCATTGCTTCTATATTTCTATATTGTATTTCGTACTATATCAAACAAACCTATGACATATCATCACACAAATCAAAGGTTACACATTCCTTTAAATGTCTACCTTCCCCTTAGCAGAAATTCAATGGTTATCACTCTGATAGGGGATTATAAAGTACAACACTTACTAAAATACATTGGTAGATTAGCATGTATATGTGCATGTATGTCTTTATGTATTTGTATGTATCTGCTTGTTTCTTTAAGTATGTATGTGTAGATGGATAGATGGATGGATAGATAGATAGATAGATAGATAGATAGATAGATAGATAGATACCTGTTTGTTCATCTGTTTAAAAATATGCATGCATGTATGTATATATGTTTGTTACATAGTTTGGAAGGCCATAAAAAGACAGATGTCCATCCAGTTCAGTCTATTGTGCTGAAATGTTGATCCAGAGGAAGGCAAAAAAAAACCATGAGGTAGAAGTCAATTGTCCTCATTTTATGGAAAAAAATCCTTCCTGACTCCAATCTGGCAATCAGAATAAATTCCTGGATCAACGCCCCTTCTCTAGAATCCTAGTCACTATAACTTGTTATATTATTACGCTCTAGAAATGCATCCAGACCCATTTTGAACTCTGTTATTGAATTCACCATGGCAAGTTCCTCTGATCCCTTTTTATGTTTATGTAGAAACTTTCTTTCCTCAAGACAAAGAGGATTCCCCCTTATTCTAGATACAGTCCTGGGTATAAATAGATCTTGGGAGAGATCTCTATAATGACCATTAATATATTTATACATATTTATTCTTTCCCTCCCCCCAAAGCCGTCTTTTCTCTAAACTAAATAACCCTAATCCTGCTAATCTTTCTGGGTATTGCAGTTCTCCCAGTCCTTTTATTATTTTGTTTGCCCGCCTTTGTACCTGTTCAAGCTCCTACAATGCCCTTTGTTGAGCACTGGTGCCCAAAACTGTACACAGTATTCCATGTGTGGTCTGACCAGTGACTTGTATAATGGGAGAAAGATGGAATAATGTTCTCATCATGTGCATCTATGCCTCTTTTAATACACCCCATGATTCTGTTTGCCTTGGCAGCTGTTGCCTGACATTGACTGCTACAATTAAGTTTACTGTCCACCATCATTTCCAAATCCTTCTTCATTTCACTTTTTTCAAGCGTTTTTCTGTTTATCATGGAATGGATTTTTCCTTCCCATGTGCATCACCTTGCATCTATCTGTGTTAAACCTCATCTGCCACTTCTCTTCCCAGGTCTTCATCTTATCCAGATCCCTTTGTGATAAAATATTATCTATCCTCTATTGGGTTGATTACTTTACAGAACTTAGTATCATCTACAAAGATTGATGTTCTATTGTGCAATCCTTCTGTAAGATAATTTCTGAATATATTAAAGAGAATAGGGCCCAATAGTGACTTCTGTGGTACCCAACTAGTAACAGGGATCCAGCCTGAGTGCCCACCCATTGTTTTCTATCACTGAACCAGTTATTTACCCACTTGCAAACATTTTCCCCCAGTCCAAGCATTCTCATTCTACTTACCAATCTTTTATGTGGCATAGTATTAAATGCTTTAAAAAATCCAGGTATATGACATCCAGTGCCTCACCCCATTTCAGTCTAGAACTAACCTCCTCATAGAAGCTGATGAGATTAGTTTGACAGGACCGATCCTTCATAAAGCCATGCTGGAACGGAGTTATACATTTATTTTCATTGACATACTCCATTATAGCATCTCTGAGAAAACCTTCAAACATTTTAGCTATAGTTTCATGGATCACTTATAACCCCTTTTGAAGATTGGCACAACATTTGCTATGTACTAGTCCTTTGGCACATACCCCATTACTATGCAGTCCATTAAAAACAGGTGCCTGTCTATCACATTACATAAATCCCTTAGGACACGAGGGTGTATACCATTAGGACCTGGTGATTTTTTCTATTTTAATCTTCTTACGGCGAAGCTGCACTTCTTCCTGGGTTACACAAGAAACATTTAAGATAAAGTTTACCTCATACCTCTGCCCTTTAACAGGAATGTCATTTTCCTCAGTATAACATTTTAAAAAAAACGTTTACTGTTTTCCCCCCACACACCCTCTAAAATCCCCCCCCCACTAAAAATTTTAAAAGGGGCAAACTTTTACGTTTAAATCTTTATTTTTATAACTTATTAAAAAATACTTTGTGGTTAGTTTTACTCTTTTTAAAAATGCTTTTTCTATCCACTTTGCTGTTTAATATTATTTTCCATTTTTTTTTCGTATGCTTTTTAGTGCTTTCTTCATTTCCCCATTGTAGAAAAAAATTAAAAAAAGGGCGATTACGTTGATATCACATGGGTCGATAGCGATATTCCCAAAATATAAAACCCTTTTTTCCCAAGTCATAAAGATTATCCCCGAGCCCATTAAAGTCTATGGGAGACAACAACACCTTTCTTTTTACCCCCAAACAGGGCTGAGAACTGGAATTAACATCCAAAAACATTAAAAGGGGATACATGCAAACCCCTTGGCAACACACTTATTTTTATAAAAGCCAAAAAAAAAAGTTTCACAACCCTGCTTGTACCACAGCAGCCCCTTTAAAACCTGCTCACCCAAAAATTTAAAAAAGTGCCAAAAGGCAGTATGTTTGAACCCTCTTTCTTGAAGGACATTGAATACCCTTTGGGGGCGCAGCATGAGCCCCAAACCGCATGACCCCCCCAAATTTAAAAGTCCGGAAAAAGGAGTTTTTCAACCACCCTTTTTGTTGAAAGGACATTGACTAAATCTGCCTTACCCCAGAATACCATTAAACCTGTCGACCCAAAAAGATAAAAAGTGCCGAAAAAGGATCTTTCAACCACCATTTTAGTTGAACTGGGCATTGCTAACCTGTTCTTACCACAGTTGACCATTAAACCGTTACCACAATTAATAAGTGCTGGAAAAAGGAGTCTTTCAACCACCATTTTGTTTTAATGGACATTGACTAACCTTCCCTTTCCGAGTATGCCCATTAAAACCCTTTGCCCCCAAGATTAAAAGTGCCGAAAAAAAGGGGCTTTGAACCACCATTTAGTTTCATGGCATTGACTATCCTGTCCCCGGGCCCACAGAGCCCAAACCCGCATGACCCAGATTAAAAAGGCCAGAAAAAAGGAGTCTTTTAACCACCAATTTAGTTCAAAAAACTTGAAAACCTTTTCCCGGGCCACAGCTGAGCCCTAAACCTCATACCCCCAATTTAAAAAGGCCGCAAAAAGAGTCTTGAACCCCCATTTTAGTTGAACTGGACTTGATATATCTGTCCGTACCGAGAATGACCATTTAAACTGTCATCCCAGATTAAAAAAGGGCCCAAAAAAGGGGCTTTGAACCACCTTTTAGTTTCAAAGGACATTGAATTACCTGTCCGGGGCCCCAGCATAGCCCCAAACCGCAAAACCCCCAAATTTAAAATGTCCCCCAAAAAAGGGGTCTTTTAAACCCCCATTTTTTGTTGAAATGGCATTTTTATACCTGTCCTGGGCCCCGGGATGAGCCCCAAACCTGCATGACCCCCAGATTTAAAAAGTGCCGCAAAAAGGGGTCTTTGAACCACCATTTTTGTTTAAGGGCATTGGGGCTATATCTGTCCTGTACCGCAAAGACCATTAAAAGTCTGACCCCGATTAAAAAATGCCGGGAAAAAAGGGTTCTTTGAACACCATTTTTGTTTAACGGACATTGACTATACTTCCTGTACCCAGAATGACCATTTAAAACCGTTATCAACGATTAAAAAGTGCCCCCCCCCCCCCCCCCCCCCCAAAAAAGGGGGTTTTTAACCACCTTTTTGTTTTAACGGACATTGAATAACCTGTCCTGGGCCACAGCATAAGCCCCAAACCCGCATGAACCGCAGATTTAAAAAGTGCCGCAAAAAGGGTCTTTGAACCCCATTTGTTGAACTGGACATTGACTATACCCGCCTGACCCCAATACCATTAAACCTTTCTGCCCCAGATTAAAAAGGCTGGAAAAAGGATCTTCAAACCACCATTTTAGTTGAACTGGACTTGACTAGACCTTCCGACCGAGGCCCATTAAACCTGTCTGACCCACAGATTAACAAGTGCCGGAAAAAGGAGTCTTTTAACCACCCTTTTAGTTTCATGGACATTGACTATACCTGTCCTGGGCCAAGCCTGAGCCCAAACCTGCATGACCCCCAGATTTAAAAATTTCCCCCAAAAAAAGTCTTTCAACCACCATTTTAGTTGAACGGACATTGCAACCTGTCCTGGGCACAGCAAAGACCCCAAAACCTCATGCCCCCAGATTTTTAAAAAGTGCCCAAAAAAGGGTCTTTGAACCACCATTTTTGTTGAACGGACATTTACTATACCTGTCCGGGGCCCCAGCATGACCCCAACCGCATGACCCCAATTTTAAAAAGTGCCCCGCAAAAAAGGGGTCTTTGAACCCCCATTTTTGTTGAACGGACATTGACTATATCTGTCCGTACCGCAAAAAACCATTAAACCCCTTCTGACCCACAGATTAAAAGGCCGGAAAAAGATCTTTGAACCACCATTTAGTTAACTGGACATTGACTAATCTGTCCCTTACCGCAAAGACCCTTAAACCGTCTGATCAACAATTAAAAATCCACAAAAAGGAGTGTTTGAACCCCCTTTAGTTTCAACGGACATTGAAAAAACCTGTCCGGGCCCCAGCATAAGCCCCAAACCTGCATGAACCGCAATTTAAAAAGTGCCGCAAAAAGGGTCTTTGAACCACCATTTTAGTTTTAACTGGGGCATTGATATACCTTCCCGTACCGCAGAAGACCCTTAAACCTGTCTGACCCACAGATAAAAAGTGCCGGGAAAAAAGGGGTCTTTAACCCCCCATTTAGTTAACTGGGCAAAGACAATCTTTCCTGTACCGCAAATGACCATTAAACCTTCGATCCCAGATTAAAAGGCCACAAAAAGGAGTCTTTTAACCACCATTTTTAGTTTTTAAGGACATTTATAACCCGTCCCGGGGCCCCAGCATGAGCCCCCAAACCTTTTTTATCCACAATCACAAAGTGGCACATGCTATTTTGTACAGGAAAAGTCATTTAAATATTTTTGGTAACTGAAATTTGTTTACAGAATTTTTTTTAGGGAATTTTTTTATAGTTTTACATTTTTTCTTTTTCATTTTTTTCAAGTGTGATAAATAGAGATGGGCAATCGTTTTAAAAAAGGGAATTCGTTTAGAATTTCAGGAAAACTCGGTCGGAACGAAGTCGAATTTGGGGTACTTCGGGTGAAAAAAAGTGTGCTTTTTATTGAAAAATGGCTCGAGAACATGGCGTACTGGGGCAAAGCACTCTGGGAGGGAAAAGGGGAAGCCTGCATGACATGTGCAGAGGTGAACCAATCAAGACCGGGGATTCGTTACGTCACCGCACATATAAGTCCGGGCCACGCCGGAACCCACACTCCTCTCACTTGCCATCAGGGGAAGGGGTGCCACGCTGATGCCTTACGAAGAATTGATTTTAAAATACTTTCTTTGGGGGGCTCTCAGTTTTCTCAGAGACTTTTCTCTTTAATGTTCTATTCAAATTTTTTTTGGGGGATTGGACTAAAAACCGTGGGCGTCCACTGCAGCTGCATATCATTCAATATCCAAGTGGGGTTTTAAACCCTTTCCCTTTTATTCATTAAAGAAACCGTTTTTACAATACAAATACCCCTTCTTTTGGCTGCTCAATTCTATTGCGCAAATTTTCATCCAAGGGTTTAATTAAGCATTTTTGCTGGTGTGCTGACAAAAATAAACCGCTTTTCCCCAACGCCAAAAAATTATAAATTTTTCCTGTGCCAAAAACACAAATAAAGGTTAATTTTCAACGACTTTGTTGTGTGGGGTGAAAAAAAACGCAATTTTAACACGTACAAAACACTAGTTTTTGCGCTCAATTCTTTGGCGCAATTTTTATCCAAGGGTTAAAATTTAAACATTGTTTTGCGGGGTGCTGACAAAAATAAACCTCTTTTCAACGCCAAAAATAAAA
>JAODAL010030837.1:0-49343 GCA_025379985.1 Phyllomedusa bahiana | reverse complement strand
AACTGACTATTTTTTCCCGGACTGCCCATGTAACCGCACAATAAAACCTATAAAGATTTAGGTGCTTCAGGGAACTTGAAGACACAAAAGGATAAAAGAAAGCGTTAAACTAAATCCATAGACGTGTGGTACAGTTTGAAGCATTCTTTTAATGGCAGAGGCCGCTTATCAGGCAGTTTCACAACAGTATGTGGTTCTTGTTCTGATTGCCCCTTCTGTTAGCAAACTCTGCATTTTTTTTTGTGTCCCTACCCTTTTTGCCATTGGAGGGATTTCATTGGAAAATGCTGACCGGGATACAATACGGGGGGACGTCAGAACCAGAATGCCGGGCCTCACCCTGGTTCCAAAAACAGGCCTTTCTACCTCTCACTTGGAAGGTAATAAACAGTCCCTGTGCGTGGCTGTACAACGGAAAAGCACAAAAGCGTTGTACATGGCCATTTGCACAATGTGTGCAGCACGGCCAGCTTTTTGTACACACACCATGGTCTTCCGTGCCGCACTGTATGGCTCAGCACCTGGTCCGACAGGTCTACCCCTCCCTGTACCGATTGTTAATCCAGAATACAGTCGGGTTTAGTGGTCGACTGTTAACCACGGTATCCCCCCCTCCCTCGTACATTGGCAGGGTATGCTGGGGCCGTGACATGTGGTAAAACAAGGACGTCCCCTTATCCTTGTATTACAACAAGCTGGTCACCGGCTGATTGGACCTGCTTTCTCCCCTTGGGAGCAATAGCCACAAAGGGTTTGGGGATGTCCCCTCTGGTTCTTGCGCACCGTGCCACAGCGCTGCTGTACGTCTGCAGCTGCGGCACTTAAAAGTGGAATGCTGGTGTAAAAGTTATCCACGTACAGTGGTAACCCTTTATCCAGCAGTGGTGCACCAAATCCCCACACTATCTTTCCCACTAATTTTTTTAGTGGAAGTGGGCATTCGAGGGGGCCAAAATCTGGCTGTCCTTCCCTTCGTAAATCCGGAAGTTGGGTGGGTGTATCCGGAATGTACTCTCGCACAACTTGTAAATTTTAATCCCGTACCCGCGCTCTTTTGCTGTCAGGTATTGGCGAAATTGAGCCTGCCCATGAAGTGTAGTATAGGACATCGTCAACCCAAATACAATCTTCTCAGGTGTATAACCGCTGAAAATTGGCGCTGAAATGGGTGATAACAGGCCGAACTTTATAAAGCTCAGTCATAAGTAAGTGGGGTCGTCACGGGCACATAGTGCACAGGGAATTATCCTTGTAGTTAAAAATCTTTGAATTTGGTTCAAAGGCATGGTACGGGACATGCATGGCGGTAACAGTTAGATAACTGTAAAAGATATCAGTACTCCAATACGCCGGGCCTCGGCTTTTCACTATGCCCATCGTTCAGAATCAGGCCCCAAAAATGGCCATCAACTCTGCACTGCAGTGTTCACACAGGGGTCCACCTGCAGAAATGAGACGTGGGGTTCAGGCCAGAAACTGGCTGGCAATAGAGGTAGTCTGGCCACCATGACACTACCAGATCCCTCAGAGAAAAAGACATTTAAAAAAAACTATTATCAAGTTGAGGCCTGAGTGTCAGATACGGATCCCAGGGTGGCCACAAAGTCAGGGATTTGTTGCTGGTAATAATCTGGGGACGTGAGTTCCCAATGGGGTCACTACCTTTGGGGGTCACCTTCTTTCTGACCTACGGGGGCGTCTACGGGAGGACCCTCATACAGCGGAGAGACACGATGATTCGGACAGACGAACCCAAGTAACTCCTGTCCGAATCACTGACGTATTTCGCTATCCTCGGCCAGGATAGCGTACGCCTCCTCCCAGAGTAGCGTCTCTCGAGACTTGGACATATTTAATTTGGGCTTGAAAAATTACCGGGCGTGTGAAAATGTGAGATGATTATACAACGTGTATGTTGTAAAAAATAAATCGTACAGTTAGGGGAAGTGTATGTAGTGCTGTAACACGTCTGGGGCAATTAATTTTTTATTTTTTTTAAATATAAAAAGAACAAAAAAAAAAAAAATAGAAAAAGAACAATAAAAAAAATAATCAGCAAATCAGCGTTAGTAAAAAAATATATACTTACGCGTGTCCGTTGCTGAAAAATTAGTAATTGAAATTGATAAAAAACAAAAAGCAATAGTAGAAAAAGTACTATTTATAGTACAAAAAAATTTACTGAATGATCGTCAGGCAAAAAATTAACACTGCTGAACGCCGTCAGTAAAAAATACACCCTAACACAACGGTAAAAAAATGTAAAAAACTAGCAAAAAATTTTTTTATAAACTTCTAAACCTAGAAAAAAATATTTTTTTTCTAACTATACGGACGTCACTAACTCTACGCATACAACTAACCTAAACGTCCGTTTACCTATCACTAAAAAAAAAAAATCTTTTTTTTTTCTGCCCAAAAAAATAAATAAAATGCGCAACTTCGAGCAATGGAGCACAGGTGCTGGTCAGTGATATCGCACTGACCAGCTCTCAGTGCGCAGGAACCCTGTGCCAACAACTGAGCGTGGAACGCTGTCATGATAAACGACACTGATCAGCGCCACAGAAAAAAAAAAAAAAAACAGAAAAAAATTACAAACGCTGACTAGTGATGCTTTCACTAGTCATCGTGGTTTCGCCCAGTATTGGCGCAACCGTGAGTTAAAAAAAAAAATGAAAAAAAAAAAAAATGAAAAAAAATAAAATAAAAAAGCCCTGCTTCCAAAAAAAAAGCTGAACAGAGATAAAAATCACTCTTCCGCTTGCAGGGAAGGATGCTCAGCTAAGGCTGCCGTGTCCCTCTGAAGAAGTCAGAGAGAACAGGTAACCTAGCAACCACTAGAAGACCAACGGAGCACAGACGGCAGGAGGCAGCCGAGCTGGGAGAGGAGCTCCGCTTAAGATCGGGGACCGACGGGGGGGCACAGAACCACTGTACCACCAATGTACGGTACAGGACAACGATCGGGCAGTAACGGGACACCGCTCAGAACGCTGTTTCCGAACCAGGAATGGCGGCGCAAGCGGTCTCGTTATTTAAATGGCGACATTCGTCTTCGATTGGCGCGGTCGGGACCGGACGGCCGTTCGCAGCGCTGGGGTGTGTACACCAGCAAACGCCCCCCAAACTACTCACTGATGAATGTGTGCTGTTATAAACTAGCACAATCATCGCCGATCGCAGCGCCTGCAGGGCAGCCATCTTAACCTTTCACTTACATTGGCGGTGATGTGGTTGTTCTGATTTGAACAGCCAATCACAGGATCGCTGATACGGGGGGGCGAATCGCTGCCATCCCTGGGCAATCTGAGGGGAATGCTACTGCTATCCAGGGACAGCAAGTCATCCCCGTGCATCAACCCGCATCTATTAGACTCGGGTATTCTGAAGAGTCCAGGACTTATGCATACGCCCGATTTGCGGGAAGTCACTTCCCGCTAGGGCGTATGCATACGCCCAATGTCGGGAAGGGGTTAAAATAGTATGTACAGCATACAACAGCAGCCATACAATGCATACCATAACAGTGACAATCATGCCCACTACAGCAGTGCCAGTCATAAAGTGCCGACCATAACAATGTCAGCCATACAGTGCCCACCATAATATTGCCAGCCATACAGTGCCCACCATAACAACAGCAGCCATAAAGTACGCACCAGAACAGTGACATTCATACAGTGCCCGCTACAGCAGTGCCATTCATAAAGTGCCCACCATAACAGTGCAAGTCATAAGGTCCCATCATAACAGTGCCATCAGTTGATTGCAGCTGTTAAAAGATGGACATTACTTTCTGAAGTATGAGGACAGAAACAAAGCATGTGTGTGTCCTGTTTGCTGGGACCTCACAGAGGGGCACTGAGGGCCCTCAATTTCTGCACCACTGTATTAAGATATCCTTCAGTTTATATCACATGGCAGAAGACCAAACATGTTTATTTGGTAATGCTTTTCTAAACATTTATCTAAAAACTATTTATGTTGTACTTTTTTAGTATGTCAGAATTCTGACTTTTTTCTCAGAATTCTGACTCATTTCAGAATCCTAATTTTTTTTTAATTTAATATATGGCCCAAATCACTTTTCTAGAAATAGAACATAAAGAAATGATAAATCACTTTGTTGCTCAATGAGCATTTTTAGTTAATTACAGTGAAACATTTATGCCATAAACACCCAGGGCAACATGTATGAACAGGGCTGCTGTAGCCCTGTTCTATAGATGTTTGAACAGTCGCACGCTAAAAGTTGCCACATTCTCCGCCAGACACAGCACTTTTGAATGCGCCAATTATGAAGAGGCATGTCATACCAGATTCGGACGATTAGACACTTCTGTGAATGTGTCATGCCAAACTTTGGTGTAAAAATCTTGTTAAAAGGCAGACCAAGTTGAAAGTGGTGTGGTTAAAAGCAAAGTTGTCCTTGCCGAACTGTAATTGCCATTAGGGCAAAAAGTATCAATTTTTTGCCTGATAACACCATTAAACTAATAAAAACTAACATGATAATTATAACAAATATATACAGTTAACTAATCTATATTTAATATAAAATTATATATTATCCAAAAATTACAAAATAAAATTAAGATAAAGTGCACCCCTGACATTTTTGGAAATATTATATTATATCTTTTAATAGGACAACACTGCAGATATGACACTTTGATACAATGTAAAGTAGTCAATGTACAGCTTGTATAACAGTGTACATTTGGTGTGCCCTTAAAAAAACGCAACACAAAGCCATCAATATCTAAACTGCTTGCAACAAAAGTGAATACAACCACTGACAACAAAAGTAAGTATACCCCTATGTAAAAGTGGATAAATTGTACCCAAAGAGGTTAAAGGTGTGAGGGGTCAGCCTTTCAGTGCTCAGATCATATGCCGCACATTACATCAAATTGGTCTGCATGGCTGTTGACCCAGAAGGAAGCCTCTTCTGAAGATGAGTTTGCTGAAGACAAGGAGATTACTATTTGTTTCAAGCGTGTGTGGCAACAACCAGGTGAGGAGTACAAAGACAAGTGTGCCTTGCCTACAGTAAAGCATGGTGGTGGGAGTGTCATGGTTTGGGGCAGCATGAGTGCTGCCGACTGTGGGGAGCTAGAGTTCAATGAGTGAACCATAAATTTCAACATGTACTGTAACATACTGAAGCAGAGCATGATCCACTCCCTTAGGAAACTGGGCCGCAGGGTAGTATTCCAACATGATAATGACCCCAAACACACCTCCAAGCTTACCAATTAATGATAAAGCAACCATCCCTCTTCTAAAGGATTATCGAAGGTTAAATCAGAAGGTGAGCTAAGGCTAAAAAGTGGAAAATAGTCACAATGGGGTATCTATTCTGGGTACAAATAAAAGATCCGTTCAGACATTCTGGTAAAGCATGTTTTTATAGAACAGAGTCAAAGGGCCCAGAAAAAAGGTTTATTCTATTGAAATAATGATCCTCTAAAGGTAATTGCATGGACATTGAAAAAGACCTGTGTCACTTCTTCAATTTAACACACCACCGAGGTAGGAGGAAGGGATAGTAGCTATAATATTTGTACCATGAAAAAGATCAACGATACATGTAGAGAGGGCTGCAGCATGATAGAGTAAAAAACTTGGCTGACTCCCACCACCTTCCTCTTTCTTTCTCATTAGAACCGAGGACATAAGCTGGGAATGGGAAGAGCACCAGAAATATTTCATTGATAAGAGACTGTGCAGAAAAGGGTGTGGATTGTTTATTCCTCCACTCTATTCTCTGATTCTATCAACCTTTTCTGCCACCAGCTCGAGCCCACAGCTTAAAGAGTACCTATCACCTCCAGGGAAACCTCATGAAATAACAGGGGACTAACATACAAACACTTCCGTAAACATGCTTCATTAGGGAAATCAAAGCATTTCACCTGTAATTCTGTTTTTAAAAAAGCGCTGGCCCTTTAAGACAACTCTGAAGTCGGACCAATTCTGCACATGACAGCTTGATGGATGACAGTTGATACAATCTCCTGCCCCTGAGCTGGAAGAGTCCACTGTGCAGGGGGGAGCCTGTAAGTCTACATCAACATCATGTGCACACTGATTTTCTCAGGGCTGCTATGTCTGTGATGGATATAACACTAGCAGCAGTGTAATGTAGATGCCTGCAAACCCTGTCACACTATGTCCTCAGTGTGCTGGGGCTGTTGTACTGTATGTAGCAGCTATGTCCTCAGCTCCCCCTGCACAGGTGGTATAGCTCAACAGAGAGAATCCCTGCTACATACAGAGCTCTGCTAAGAAAGTAAAAGCAAAATCTATTCCCCTGTATTAATGACATGAGACCTCTGCATTACTAATGACATGTATTGGAAAAAAGTCTTATAATCTCATTACTATTATATTTTGTGTGTTTGTTTGGAGGTGATAGGTTCTCTTTAAGCCTGAGTGTCCTTCTTCCCCCATTACTGCTGTGTGACTGTCTGCCTAAGTAAGGAAGGAAAGAGGAAAGTAAATAGGACAGCACCGATATCCCCTTATGTAAAGAAATGAAGTGACTTGCAATAAAACGCCCAGTGAATTGGCCCAATTTCACCTACAATGGTCCACAGGTGAGAATCCAATATAAAAAGGCAATATTTCAACTCTATCTAAGTCTATGCTTAATAAAAATTCACATAGTCCAAACGTTGCATTTTTTGTGCTGTACGGACCCATAAAATAAAGATGTGGATATGCAGATGCCGTTCTTTGAATTCCTGTAGGTAGGGAAGAGAACAACTTAATGCACCCTCCTTCACTACAGACCTGGAGGAGAGAAATAAGATTCTTCCAGGATGTACGAGTCTAGTAGTGCTATTGTCCTTGTGTTATGTAGAGCTCCACCTGCTGATATCTCGTTCATTCCCAGGTAACATTTCTGTCATCAGCTGCCGCAGTGACTCAATGAGCCCCTCTTTATTCATATTGCACATGTTCCCACTAACCTATAGAAATTAGGTGATGGTTGAGGAGTTAAAAGATCTCTCCACATTAATAGCACTACCTTATTATAATTTTTACATTTGTAAAATCAAAGCTAACCCAGCTATATACAATATCTCATACCTATGTATCGTCTATTTTGATTAACTGAACAGGCTCAACAATTGTCCCTTAATTCACAGACAGTTTACAGGTGTTTTATTTCTATGATCAGTAATGTCCAGCAGGAAAAATTCTGCCTGTGCTTTTTTTCCCTCTCTTATGCATATACCATTATGTTAAATGGAGTTAAAGGGGTTATGCCAGGATCTCATTTCATACCTCCTGCATCCAGCTCTTCAGCTCTGTGTGCTCAGAAGGGGGCGTGTGTGATTTGTTTGAATTGCAAATCATGTGACCCAGAATGATGATATCACCAGGCCTTTCCTCTCTCTAGTGAAAGAAAGGTCTGTTTATGTATAGAGCTGTGAGTAGCTCAGAGGTAACAATTTTGCTCTACAGCGCAAGGGTCCTAGGTTCAAATCCCTGAAGGAACTTAACCCGTGGATTTTTTTTTCCTCTTTATCAATGCACATAACTCATTGAGGATTCTTTTTTTATTTGCACTGTTTGACTTATTACTAACTAGTCCAAAGGACAGGAGTAGAATGACAGCACCCAGGGTTGATGTTTGAGCATGTGCGACCAGGACTGAGGAGCTCTCAGCCCTGGTCTTATCCCCTGGAGATGAGCTGTAAACAATGGATCGCTAAAGCTATGTTCACATGGCTTAAAATGGGACGTATCTCGTCCCGTATTTTGCGCCGTACTGCGCGAAATACGGGACGAGATACGTCCCAGTCATTACGGTAATCCACAGTTCTCATAGAGAACTATAGATTACGTCTCCACTCCCCGCTCGCTAAGTGACATGTCAATTATTCACGGTGTATACGCGCCGAGAATAATGAATGTCTATGGGGCCGGCGGGCTGCCGGCCACCCCGCTCCCGCCCCCGTACACACGACGTAATTGCGGGGCGAAATCCATCCCACAATTACTGCCATGTGAACATAGCCTAAAGGAGCAGCTAAAACAAAAATGGTGCAGAATTTTTAATAATAATGAATGGTGAAAATGTTTATTATTTAATTTTCAAACTTCCCACATCAATTTTACTTCGTGGCAAAACCCCTTTAAAAGGGTTCTGCAGGATTAGAATGACAAGTACTCTTTCTTCTAAAAACACTGCTACACTGGTCCACAGGTTGTGTTTGGTATTGCAGTTTAGTATCACTGAAGTGAATCTGCCTGAGCTGCTATAACACACGCTGTGGACAGTTGTGCTGTTTTTTGAAAACAAAATAGCCATGTTTTTTTTAATCCCTGGACAAGCTTTTTAAATTAAGCACAAAAGATTATGACTACTTTGGCTGCAACACACATCACATTTTCAAAAATCGCTGTGTTGCCTCCCAGCATTAAAACAAAGAAAAGTGAATGTGGTTGCATTTAGACATGCAAATTCCTGTAACCATGACCTGACAGTTGCCAAAAAATCCTAACCTGATGGATTTCTGGTGACTGATGGGTTACACGAGCTTTCATGTCTCAATGCAATCATATCTACTTTTAGTCTAGATTCAGGTCGATGTCAAATCTGACCCAAATCTGAGCAATTTGTGCAATTACTATATCTTTGTGTAAACCAAGGGCATCAGCAGAGACTCTCAGGTGCTTTGTGCGCGAACAGGATGAAGAAATTTATACATGACACTGGAAGTACACTCTGTGTCTATGTAATGTAACAAGAAATGTTACAAATAAAGTAAAATCAACGTGTTTCACATTTCTTGATACTTTTTACATTAATAAACATAGACAGAGGGCGACATGTATGATTTTTGACGCCCAGGCGCCAATTTTATTGCACACAGTACTTGCATAGAATGCGCCTGAATCTATGAACCTGTTCTACTGCGGGTCATAGATATAGCACTTTCTAGCTACAAAGCAACACTTCTGGCTCAGGTAAAGCACTTTTAAAGTGCTCTACCTGTTCCAGCAGTAATGCACCTGAATTTGCCACACTAAAGTCATAAATGTGTAGAATCTTATGGTTGTAGTGCGACACGCCTCCAGCATCACCCCCGATCTTAGGCGCATTACAAAGTACTTAGGGCGATTTATAATTCACATAATTTTTGAGTGCCCCTGCTCATACATCAAGCACACAGGGCTGCACCAGTTTTGGGGCTGAAAGGACGCCAGATAACTGGCACAACACGTACATACATGTAGCCCAAAATTGTACCTCTAGTTTTATGGTTAAATATCTTTGTCCTGCTCCTGCAACAAGCACCTGAGAGTCTCTGCTGATAACAACAGTTTACTCAAGGATATACTAATTCCACATATCTTACTTGCGAATCCCCGTAAGTGCCGGGATCCCTGAGAATCAGAGCATCAGCTGCTGGTCTAATTATACATGCGCTTGTATAAGTTGTACCATAATTAGTACAGCTCTTTCATGTGAGCACCTTCTACTTGGATCTTAGTCATCTATCAGCTTATTGCTAAATTGCTACACTAATTTTGCTGCCCTTCACCCCCCACCCAAGGTTTTCCTTTATTCTCCCTAACCTTTCCCTTGTCTTTTTTTTCATCTCAGTAATTTCATTCAAGCCAGACTGGCAATGGTCACCAAAAAGTTAACGCTTTCCCTTATCTTAAAGGGGTTTTCTCGCTACAAAGGTCATATCTCTAGTGATGGGAAAAGTAAAAATAAACACTTTTGCAATTGGTTTGCATTTCCTAGATAATTTAGTATAGCAGAGATAAACTAATCTGTGTGTTCTACACCTAAAAATGCAGCCTGGTGGAGGGCCATGCCCCCTTTTCAGTGATTGGCTGACTGATATTTCATTCAGCCTGCTCAGATACACCCCCTGTGCTGTGATTGGCTGCCTGCACTCTGCGCTTACTCCCCTCTGAGCTGTTGAAAATGAAAGTGAAACTAGGTGCCTCAGGTTGTTGTGAGGGTTGTGTCTGTATAATAAAGTCTGTGTGAACTCCTCTTTGTGAAGGATTACTGAGTCTCTAGCTGCTAGAATCAATCTCCCACCCATATAACACAGCCTTATACAGTCAGCTCCCCTCACCCACAGAACACAGCTTTATACAGCCTGCTCTACCTCCTGCCTGATAACAGGGTGGGGGGGGGGGGGAGTGCATTTATCACATTTGTTTCATCAGTTCAGGATGTATGTATAAGGCCGCATTTACACGGCACAGGACAAACACCAGTCGGGAAATCCCGATGGGTATTTGCTCTGTTTCTGACAGGCAGGGAGATGGCTTTTCTCTGCGGTTTTCGGATTCAAGCCCTCCCCCTTCATACTGACATGTTCACGTTTGAATGAACATGTTCTATGTTTTTCGGACCACGGGTGGTCTAAAAAAAGTCCGGCGGAAAATCTGCGCAGTGGGGAGCGCTGCGCGGGTTTTCCATTAAGGTCCATGCTAAAGTTTGACAGACGGTTTACAGACGGCTTTCAAAAGCAAAAACCATCTGTAAATCCGGCTGAAAAACTGGACCGTGGGGATATGTCCTAACTGTTTACAACAATGCAGGTGTCCTGGTTACAAGGAGCTTGTGCAGCCTGGAAGGGAGGTGACAGCTCTGCAGGCATGAGAACCATTGCAGGAGATCTGCAGAGCTGTGACATCCTCTCCCTTCCCCTGCTCACACAGAATGATGACGTCACCAGTCTTCAGTTAGGGGAGACACACTTACTGGGAGGAGAGACACGTCTACTGAGAGGAGAATCTCAACCCTGGATTTAAAGCTATAAGACAGAGAAACAGGTCTGCAAAAGCATGTGATGAGTAAACCCCTTTAACCCTATTCCTAATCCTAACCCTATATTGGAGTTAGGGTCTTTTATAGGTTTTATGGGTTAATTTACCATTTTGCGGCATTCCCATTCCAGAATCTCCCAGTGCAGCGCCACTTCCTGTCTGAATCCCTTCCAGTTACCATAACAGCTAAAAACCGCAAGTTCATTTCTATATCATGTTATTTAAGGCCGTGTTCACACGGCTTATTCCCGACGGATTTGTGAGCCGTATTGAGCTCACAAATCCGCCGTGAATAAGGGGCGGGGCCCGGAGCGCGGCGGGGGCGCCGCTCCCGGCCCCATAGACAATGCATTGTTTACGGCGCGTCCGCGCCGTAAATAATGTGCATGTCACTTTCTCCCCCCGCGGCGGATTCGCCGAGCGGGGAGGAGCGACGGATTCCACTGTTCTCTATGAGAGCAGTGGATTACCGTAATTGCTGCCGCGGATTGGCGCCGTACTGCAGCGCAAATCCGGCGCGCAGTACGGCGCAATCCGCGGCAAAATAAGCCGTGTGAACGAGGCCTAAAAGTATGCCGCTGCTTGAACTGTTTATGTTAAGTTCATAAGCACACGTTAAAGTTGTTGTTGTTTGCCCACCCACACTTTGTTACTAATAGGATAAGAGAAGAAACATTTGGGTTAAAGATGTTCCAAACCCAAATATTTTTATGAGCTTGTTCAAACCAGTGTTAAACCGAATTGGAGCTTATTCGAGCAACACTATCTACTTTCATTTGTTGTGTTAGAGGCAGGAAACCAAGCCATCTTGAGATGTGTGTCATGGCCAAAGTAGACATATGTTTATGTTTCTCTTCATGACATTAAAGAAAACCTTGTTGCACTGCTTCAACTGTATGCAACATTTTTCCGAAAGGGCTTACCATACTATGGATTATTCTAATAGCTGACCTGCTAACATATGGTCACTTCTCAGTTTTGGATGGAAAAATAAGACAAAATCTGGCAAACACAGTTCTGAATAAACAGTGGTTATATTATCATAGCTAGAGATAAGAAAGAAAAAAAACATGTCAAGTGATATTTCACCAGTGTATATTTCACCATCTGCAAACTGAAAAAGTTTCAGTTACAGAAACATTTTAAAAAACAGTCTTTACGTCCTGACTTCATGATATTGTACAAACAAATATTTACTGACTTTGTTAAAGGGAATCAATGATGGTAGACAGATCCTACTTGACAATAAAGTCTACCTTCCCATGTCATGGAATCTGTAGCTCTGCCCTTGGCCCCAAGACAATTTGGAGACGCGATAGTTTGACATCATATATTTACATGACTGTCTCATTATGTCATTTTATTAAGTAATCCAGATTTCTGTATACTGTAAAAAGTGAGCCTTCATAAACGTTGGTTGTTAAAGGGGATGTCTAATCACAAAACGACCTCTGTTTAAAAAAGTTGTAAATATTTTTTCATTTTTCATGTTATTATTTTTATTTAAAAATAATCCTAACATTTTGCAGTTTTAAGGGTCTGTTCACACGTTAACATATCTTTCCATTGGACATATACATCGGGAGTACTCCTATTGTATACATCTGAATCAAAGCTGCAGCACATCCCACTGTATAGGCAGTCAGTGGACTACACTACCCAAGTACTTGCAACAGGCATCTGGCACACATACAATGTGAGGGGTGGCTGTGAACAGTATCAGCGCTGCAGAGATGCCGAGGAACACTGACTAGCTTCCTCAGGGGAAGCTCTCATGATGTTAACTGTCAATATATGGATAGTTGCCATGTATAGAGAATTCCATTATCAGAGCTTCCCGTGAGGAAGCTACTCAGTGTTCTTCTGTCGTGTCGGACTACAGTGCCTAGGAAACACCTCTGGAATTTCATTCTGTGGCCCACTAGTGTGTGTGTGTGGGGGTTCTGGGACCCACCTGTGGATTTTTATTTGGAGGCATACACTACATCTACTTTACATGCTTCTTATACTCTGCCACTTGCTTTTTGCCTCTATCTCATGTATGCCAGTATATTGGCACAAATTGTGCCAGAATTCTGGTGCAACTGCCATAATAAATTTTTCCCAATGTTTTTATTTATGGCTGTTGGATGGAATAGTTCATCTACTATACTATTCACACCAGACAGAGGTTAAAAGGATGATCATTTGGCTTCAGTTTCAGTAATGTAACTCTATGGACACGTTTAGTAAGTAGGAACATTCAAAAAATAACACCTGCACCCTATGACCTAAATACAACTACTAGCTCAATGTGATGAAAAAAAAATGGTATTGCAGAGGCATTGGGGAGGAACAGAGTGGTCTCCACACTTATCATTGCTAAAACTTCATCAGGCATTGTGATATGTGTGGAGACCCACTCCAGAGGCATGGGGGAGGAATAAACATCTGTTCTCTATGTTTACATGGTCATTCAGGATCTGCCCCTTGATATCAGTACTTCGTACTCATTTTATTTTTGGACTACAGCAAGGTCACTTATTATGATCTGGGCTGGGATAGTTTTTGTTATATGTGGGAAGAGTCAATGGATACATTCCTACGGCATAACCAGCGTCGGAAATTCCTGAAACACTGCATTTCAAGGAATTTCTGCCTCCTATATCTCCTATGGGCAATGCATAAAACATCTCAAAGAATTGTCAATTCTTTGTCAGTGCTTGCTATAAGTATGCCATCTGAATGATTGATTTTAAATATGGTATTACCATCGGATTGGATACTGAGTCTGAGGCAGATTCAGTGCTGAATCCGCCCCCAGAATCAGCGACTATATAAATGTACCCAATTAACTCACTCCCATTATGTACACATATACTTTGAAGTATATTTTTAACTGTTTTTATAAGGTTTGTTGTCCTGATTTTTCAGCTTGACCACATTGTTTAAACACAGTCTTTTATTTTCTCGTTTATTTTTAGTTCAAAAGTGTAGGTGGTGCCATCTGTTTGTAGTTATGCGCTAATCATAGGGTACTAGTAGCATGAACAGACCCTTAAGGTATGTTCACACAATGTATTTTGGCGCAGAATTTTCGACAAAGTTCATAACAATATACGCCTTTTTTTTAACCATAAACTTTTTATTGGTCAAATATAAAGTAGTACAAAACAGAATATGGAATATGTCATTGTAAGACCAAATTTCAACTTTTATCCCCAAAAACAACCCAGCCCACCTGACAAATCCATCTCCAGATTCAGAACAGTAAATATCTATTACAATCACATAGTAATGCAATATTAATAACAGACAAATAGTTCCTGGCATAATAAAAATTGTACCTGGCTGTCAGACGCCCTCCATCCACACAATCCCTGGAACCTTTACCAAAATACGCTTTAAACAATGTTCACATACAGCACTCATTGGGCAGCATGTATGAAAGGGGCTGCGCCAGAAGTCTGGCGTCTTTTCAGCCCCACCTCTAGCGCAGCCCCGTGCACCAATATCAGGCGCATTACAGCGCGCCTCCGGCACTTTGTAATGCGCCTAATTTCGGGGGACTGCGGGAGGCGGGGCGCAGTAGAACCGTAGCGAAGGTACAGATTTATAGCTTCAGTATGGCAAATCCAGGCGCATTACTGCTGGAAAAGGTAAACTACTGTGAAAGTGGTTTACTTGAGCCAGAATTGTCGTTTCTGCGCTAGAATGCACCTGATTTATGACCCGAAGTAGACCGGGTTCATAAATCAGGTGCATTCTATACTATTTATATGCGCATAAAAATTGGCATCTAAACGCCAAAAATCATCCATGTCTGCCGTTGAGTACAATGCAAAATATTCATAGTCGTGCAGATGACATTGATTTTAATCGCGTATTTTTTATTATCAGTTCTTTGCAGCATTTATGCGCCGAGAAATACAGAAGTATAAGAGGCAGAAATCTGCCTCAGGGACAGTGCATGTCATTTTCTTGTTGAAATTACATGCCTGCAGACATTTTTTGGCACGCAAATGTACACGCCGGAAATCTGCCATGTGAACTTACCCTTACACTGACCACTGAGCCCCATAATAGACTTACACGTCCTTTTCCATAGACATCTTAGCAGTCTCCTCATTATCATTAGAGGCAGGATTTTACTGAAAAGTGACACCATTATTATAAAGCTAGAGGCAGAGACAATAGGTAGTGGCCTCAACTCACCTCCTCCTCTTTCCTGCATAGTGAATTCTATGTCTTGCAGCCTAGAAGTAAATCACAAGGCATTATGGGAAAGGAGCTGAGAAGCTCAAGTGCCTTCTATTGGACATAACAAATCCTCAATTTGTTTTTGACCCACTGGGTCTTTGGAAAGCAAAAGCAATATTAGCCAAGCCAACATCACCCATCTGTAGACAGCCGTTTCGGGCTGTTTGCCCCTCATCAGTACAGAGCAGAGCAATGCTGGCTTGGCTGAGTGGGAGGCAATTAGTGGCTCAGAAAGGGAAGATCTCTCCTTAAGGAGAGCGCCATATAGGCGCATGTAGATTCAAAATTGCCTTTTGCACTCCACGAAGCATCTGCATATCACAAGGCATTATGGGAAAGGAGCTGAGAAGCTAAGCGTCCTCTATTGGATGTAACAAATCCTCAATTTGCTGGGTCAAAAGCAAATTGAGGATTTGTTGCATCCAATAGAGTGCGCTTGAGCTTCTCAGCTCCCTTCCCATAATGCCTTGTGATATGCAGATGCTTCGTGGAGTGCAAAAGGCAATTTCAAATCTCCACACGCCTATATGGCACTCTTCCTAAGGAGAGATCTTCCCTTTCTGAGCCTAGAAGTATATCAGCCATCCCCAGAGACCAGATTTCTATGTCTATGAGTCTTCTCAAAAGCAAGTCTCAGATGGCCACGGCCCATAACCATGTATGGACAATAAACTGAAAAATATACAATCGGTAAATAAAAACAGGTTAGAAAATTATATTATAGTAAAATTATAGTAAAGAAATATAGGTGATAAATTCACTTTAAAGAGACATACATTGCAAAATATCTTCCACAATCTGTTGGTCATTTTAGGCCATACACTCTGTGGTCACAATGTGAACACATTTCCCAATATGTCATTAGTGTGAACAAATTTCGCAATATGTAATCTTTGTAAAATATACAAGATAATGTTTTATTAGCTTTGGCAGCAGCTAACTGGCTACAATGTTGGTTGTAATGTTCAAATGCATGAACAACTCAGTTGTACCCAATGATATTCCATGAAATGGAGTAAAATGGGTGTTACTGCTACATGTTCATAGGGAAAATTGGAAACATTGCTCTCTTTTGTGTAATGCAGTGTTTTCAGTAGCATTTTTTACAATTTGTATATTTTTTTTTCTCTTTTTTTTCTAAATATTTCCAACCAAATGTTAACCTCTTAAAACCACAGCTTTTCTGAGCCTTGGGGACACAACTTTTTTATTATTTTTTTTTTTTTTTTTTTTTTTTTTTTTTGTATTACCATGTTCCAAGAGCCGTAATTTTTTCATTCAGGTTTTGTGTGCAACAAGTCTAAATTTCTATTGCATCTTTTTGGATTTTGCTGTAGAAAATTCACATTGACTTACTGTAGGAATCCAAGTATAAATGTATTTGCATAGGGTATTTTATTCTGCGTAATTTATTTTGCAGGTATGCTGTGGATTTGTAGCACAATTTTTTCCACTGACTTCAATGGGGAAGATAAAATTTGCAACAATCCGCCAAATCTGCAACTGCAGCTTTTCACACTTATTTATATTAACTGCACTAGAAATTTTCACCAAAATCTGCACAACATGATGTGAATTTGCTACTGCAGATTTACAAGCAGATATTCACAACAGATTTTCCCCTGCAGAAAAACCTCAGCATTTCCATCTCATAAGACAGCATCCTTGAAGCGGTGTTTCCATCTCAGACATTTATGGCGTATTGACGGGACATGTCATTCATGTCTGATAAGTGCGGGTCCCACTTCTGGAAACCATACCTATCATGAGAAATTGCCCTTGAAAGTCTCTACTCAGAACATTTAATAGGTTACGTTTGCACACCACTCTCTATTCTTTCCTATAGGAGTAAAGATGAGAGGTGTGTTCAGATGTACTCAGAACTTCCATAGAACTGAATGAAGACTGTATAGCAGGTAAAGGGAATGGTTAGGTCCGGTTCACATCTGTGTCAGAAGTTTAGTTCAGAGACTCCATTGCAGATTCTATCAAAAGTTGTGCAACTTTTGATTACAAAAGTTGCATTACATTACATTACCCTATTACAATCCCCCATTTAACGTATCCATTACTGCCGTCATTTTAGCTTTTTTGTTCCTATGATAAAAAGAATTCCAAATAACAAGACAGTTGTGGACTTAGGGCATGTCCCCACTGCATGGGTTTTCCGCCCGTTGGCTTTTCCGTCCGCGGGCCGCCCGCAAAACATTCTACATGCACATTTTTCTGTCAGGTTCTCGGACAGAATATGTGCAAGTTAATGTGCAGGGGGAGGGCTTTTCTCTGCTCATCGTGTAGAAAAGCCGCCCATCCCGGTCGGATAAAGCAACCGGTATTTGTCCCTTGCCATAGGGACGCAACCTTAGAATTAAAGGGGTTTTCCCATCACATTGGCTAGCTTTAAACATGCAGGCAAAGGTAAATAAAGATTATTACCAAATACATTGCTGTTCTGATTTTGCTTCATTTTAACATTAGAGCAGTTCTTATATCCTGCTTGTTTACAGAAGCTTTCTTAAGTTACTGGCTACCACTCTCTGCTCTAGCAGTGGTTGGGATGGTAACGTCCCTTCCTGATGTAGCTTGTATACCTTTTGTACTGACAAACTTTAACTCTTCACAACTCTGTAGCCTTGTGCCGTGTTGTTAAAACCCCTCCATCAGCAATGTCCCTCTAGTTGGTTCAGCTAGGAATAACAGAGCTGAAATGGCAGTTACTGCTATAGAACCACCCACAGCCTGAACAGGAAGTGGCGGCCTGAAACTGGCTGTGAAAAGCAGACTCTGAAACAGCTGGGTGGGGGAATTCCTTTAGATCTACTTGTAAATGTATTACATTTTAAAGGAATAACAGAGGAATAGCACAATAAGAAAAGACACTGTACAATTGTTATTTCATTTGAATATAAATATTTACTTAAAGGGGTTGTCTCACTACATCAATTCATCTTACTTCAGTCCTGTTTTATAGTTTCATTTTTGAATTGAGAGGCATGTTTACTGGCTTCTACTGTCCTGCAGTGAGGAGGTGCTGAGGACACCAGATCTGTAGCTATAGCGACCAGTGATGACAGCCTATTAGGAGAGACTGAACAGGTCTGTAGCTATAGTGACCTGAGGAGCTGATGCAGC
Organism: Phyllomedusa bahiana; assembly: GCA_025379985.1. Lineage (NCBI taxonomy): Eukaryota > Metazoa > Chordata > Amphibia > Anura > Hylidae > Phyllomedusa > Phyllomedusa bahiana. The sequence goes on along the minus strand of JAODAL010030837.1, from coordinate 31,154 downwards.
CCATACAAGAGGGGATATCTATGAATAGGTAGGACACTGTTAGGCAATGTTCACACGGCTTATTGCCAACGTAATTGTGGGGACGGATTCGCCCCGCAATTACGCCAGCAGCCGTGCAGCGGGGGGCGGGGCGGCGGCAGCTCGCTGGCCCCATAGACACTCATTATTCACGGTGCATACACGCCATAAATAATGTGCATGTCACTTTCTCCCCCCTTGGTGTATTCGCCAAGTGGGGAGAAGAGACGGAATCCTTAGTTCTCTATAAGTACTGTGGATTACCGTAGTTACTGGGACGGATTGCAGTACGGCGCGTAGTATGGTTCCAATCACTCCCAGAATAAGGCGTGTGAACGAGGCCTTAATGGACACATATTGCAAAGTGACTTGTTTTTGCAAGATCTTTAACATAAAAAGCAATCCTTGTAGTGAGACAACCCCTTTAAACATCTCAGAAGATGACCGGTTCTTGATGTCTTAATAAATACCACACCTGGGGGCCATAAATGTGATGTGAATAGGGTCTTAGGGTAGTTGTTACCTCTGATCAGAGATGAGTAATTGCTATCATTCCAAAAAGCCTCATTCACATGATTATCCTTATTCTGCTGTACTTGTTTTTATTTTTCTAAACAAAGATTACTTTTTGACATTTATGCAGAAAATAAACCCGCTGTCAGCAACACTCTCCTTTCTTTGTCACACACGGACATCCGTTGTTGTTAATGAAACTGGTGTTGCATATACTATCGGTGTGAGTCAGTCTCTACCTACGTGTGCTGAGATCACTGTTGCATACTGCTGGCTACAGAACTTACTGACACAGAAACCCAGCAAAACTGCCGTGTGCCAATAATACAACACATCTTATCTGAACAAGATAACATGTCACCTGATAATCAGAACTAAACAGGTCATATCTTACATAAACAACCTGCAACACAATGCCCATTTGTGAATTTCCAAAGTTTCTCAAATATCGCTATTATTGTTTAACCTAACAGTAACACTAAAGCAATATCTTAACTTTCATAGCTGCTCCTTTCTTATCAGCAACATTGCAACAGCTGATAGTACATAGCAAACTGAAAAAGAAACATATAATAGCGTACTGTACGTAACGGAAGTAATGTTTTCTCGGTCCAACAGATATTTTTACGTTTACTGAGATGTCAGTGATAAGGGGTCTGTTCTTTGGGGCCCCTTTCTGATCTCATGCCTTTACAAGCACCTTAATTTTTTTGACATTGAGATATTTGGAAATAGGTCTGCAATCAATACATGCACATTTAAGGGAGAGGAGAGAGAGAGAGAGAGATTGCTGCGTTCGTTCACTGACAGCCATCAGTGGCCCTGCAGCAGAGAAAAAATCTTGTGCAGTCCCATGTAAACACAAACAGATAAAGCGTATAGTTTTGTTCTGCAGATCTGTAGAGGTCAGAGGTGTAATAATCTGCAGGATATATCACTGTGGGTGAGAGAGAGAGAGAAAAAAAAAAAAAAACCATCTTTCCCAGAGTTCTGAATGTCAAATGCCCATTCTAGTTACAAAGTATGTAGAGAGAGCGAGAAATGTAGATATATGCTATCGAGTTACACTTAGCTTTTCACTTCCAATGATTCCTTAGTCTCTGACAGCTAAGAACCTCTCCTCCCTAACCACCCCCTCCCCAGCTAACACAGAATGAATTCTCCAGTACACACTTTGGGGCGTGTCTGCAAAGTGAAGACACTCCCTGCTGGGAGGAGAAACACGCCCCTCCATTGTATAATCACAACTTAGCAAGCAGTCTAAACGGCTGCCAAATGATGAAACGATAAAACCCCTTTAAGGCAAAGTTAACAGTGTTTAGCTTTGTGCACTTTCTCCGGGCGCACAGTACAAGCGGGGGGAATACACTGTAAAATCATAGCACTCAATGAGTGCTATGATTTTAACGTATTTGTGGGGCGTACTTCAGGGGCATTGCAGTCCTGAATTACACCCCACAAATATGCTGTGTGAACTACCACCAAAAAAGCCACAAAAAATATGCTAATTCCAATGTTACAGTATATCCACACAATTAGTATTTCAAGTCACTCATCTAAACCCGAAAGGTCAATAAGTAATCACTGTTGACCTCAAAAGAAAATATGCGTAGCAGGGAGAGCTCACCCGATTTTCAAACAGTGGGAATCTAGGGGAATCTCCTCTATAAGGGATTTATTCGATGTCTCAGGTAAACAGTTCCTTACATGTACTAAATTTGTTTATCTTGAAACTCACATTTTCCATTTCCTACAAGCTCAAAGTTATGTTTCCGATATAGCCAGATCATGTACTCCATCAGATTGGGACGATACAGCAGTTGCTAAATTAACTCACCCTCCTGATCCAAATGGCCAGATCTCAGATTTCTGCTTGTTTCTCCATTCATCCCTTGATTAGGAAGATAGAAAGCATGATCTGATTGGATGGCGTGAGACTATACCGGAGTTGGAGGTCATGTTGGATGCCACTTATAAAGCACCAAAATACACTCACCGGCCACTTTATTAGGTACACCTGTCCAACTGCTCGATAACACTTAATTTCTAATCAGCCAATCACATGGCGGCAACTCAGTGCATTTAGGCTCGTAGACATGGTCAAGACAATCTCCTGCAGTTCAAACCGAGCATCAGTATGGGGAAGAAAGGTGATTGATGCCTTTGAACGTGGCATGGTTTTTGGTGGCCAAAGGGCTGGTCTGAGTATTTCAGAAACTGCTGATCTCCTGGGATTTTCACCACAACCATCTCTAGGTTTACAGAGAATGGTCCGAAAAAGAAAAAACATCCAGTCAACGGCAGTCCCTTGGGCGGGAAATGCCTTGTTGATGCCCGAGGTCAAAGGAGAAGGGCAGACTGGTTTCGAGCTGAGAGAAAGGCAACAGTGACTCAAATACCACCCGTTACAACCAAGGTAGGAAAAGAGCATCTCTGAACGCACATACGGCGAACATTGAGGCAGATGGGCTACAGCAGCAGAAGACCCCACCGGTGCCACTCCCTTTTAGCTAAGAACAGGAAACTGAGGGTCCAATTTGCCAAGCTCACCCAAAAATTGGACAGTAGAAAATTGGAAAAACATTGCCTGGTCTGATGAGTCTCGATTTCTGCTGCGACATTCGGATGGTAGGGTCAAATTTGGGGGTCAACAACATGAAAGCATGGATCCATCCTGCCTTGTATCAACGGTTCAGGCTGGTGGTGGGGGTGTGATGGGGTGGGGAATATTTTTTTGGCACTTTTTGGGGGCCCCTTGGTCCCCCAATTGGGGCATCTTTGCAACCCCTTTGGGTTGGGAATCTATGCCACGAAAAATTGAGGCATTTTCGGGGGGAAAAAGGGGGGCCCAAAACCCTTACAAAGGAAAGGTGTACCAAAATAGATTTGGGCCGGTACTTGTATATTCCAAGTTTTTTCTTACAGAAAAAAGCCCTCTAAAAATTTTGCTTTACGGGACTAAAAAACAACCGGGAAATTTTTCATCTTTATGCGTTTTTTCAATGGAAAAATTTCCCAAATGAAAAAATTTTAAATTCTTCGTCTTAATTTAAAAATTAAACTTACCCAAAAAACACGACATTTTTTTGGCCTATTCACAGCCAAAAGCGGGACTAGACTAAAACCCCAGTAGCAGGCATTTTTTTTCCTATTTTCTACTGGAAAAAATTAACAGGTCCCAACAAATTTAAATTGAGCACAGCTCACACACCCCCCACTGTTAGGGAAAAATTTAAAGATAAAAAACTGCACTTAATTTAATACCTTTTTCAAAACCAGCTTTCAGAAAAGCCACGGGTATAAAGGGGGCAGGGAAATTGCACAAATGAAAAAAAATACCAATAAAACAACCACTCACATTAACCTTAAGCACGAGGGGGGGTGGTTGGTGGTACTACCTTTTGGATTAAAAATAAGGCGAAACAAAAAGGGGCCAAAAATTTAACAGATACGTAGGGTACACCTTTCTGGCTTACAACCCATTAGTAAAACCCCCATACTATTAGATTAGGGGGGTTTGCCCGGGAAAACCTTCTGGTATCCCAACACAAAACACGGGCACCCCCACACAGACCCAATCCCCGGCATTTTTGGGGGGCAAATAAAAAAAAAATGACATCCCAAAAAAGGGTTAAAAAAAATAAAGGTATTTGTGGGGGGGCAAACCCTTTAAAAACCCGGCGTAAACCATCCTCATGTCTTGCAACCCCAACGGGTGGGGCATATATGCCAGAGTTTCCTGCTTCTGGGTTAGTCTAGTCCAGCCTTTGAGCTTAAATTTATGGCCCAAAAATTTTGCGGTTTTTCTTCATCGGGGATGTACCCTTAGAAAGCAGTGTAGCATGTTCTTTGTATATGTATGCCGATTCGTTTCATTGAGTGATTAAAGTGGTTTCCAAAGTACCGATTTCTCCCAATTACATCTTCTACAATGTCTCAACCTGTAATATTTTAGATGTTTTAAAGCAATATTGGCTTAAAGGGGTGTCTGGTTCTTTTTTTAATTAAATGGCTCACTATAGCCAACAATGTATATGTGGATTCCTGGGCCCCCCAATGAGCGGGTAAAGGGCAGACCACCCAGGAACGGGAGTCAAAAGGCCCTCCTGGTTTAGGTTGGGGCGATTACTTTGGCTTTTCCGACAGGGGGTCGATAGTCGATAGTTTCCACCATCGATAAGGTTTTTCGAAGTGAGCACCCGAAAAAATGACGATTACCATAAAAGTCTATGGGGGGAGAAAAAACACCTTTCATTCTTAAAACCCAAACGGGGCTGGAAAAGCGGGAATTAACATCCACAACATAAAAATGGATACCTGCTACATCTTAGGCACAACATTTTAGCTATAAAAGCCACAGAAAAAAAGTCACACCCCATTCACTACCCTTTTCCTTCCCCCCACAGCATAAACCCTTTAAAACCCCGGGCATCACCCACAAATTAAAAAGTGCCAAAAGGGCAGTATTATTTGAACCATAAATTTTATTTGAACTGGACATTGAATTTTCCCTTTTCCTTTGGAACGCAGCATGACCCAAAAAAACCTCCCATACCCAAAATTTTAAAAAGGGGGCCGGAAGAAATAGTCTTTTGAACCCCCAAATTTTAAAGTTAAACCCGGGAAAATTGACTAGAACTGTCCTGGACGGGCAGTATCCCTTTAAACCCCTGTCTGCCCCCCAGTTAAAAAAAAGAAAACGGAAAAAAAGGAGCCCTTTCAACCACCAGTTTAGGGGAACTGGACATTGACACACCCTTTTCCTTTGGACCCGGGCATGCCCCTTTAAAACCTGCCCCCTAAAAAAAAACCCCAGAAAAAAAAAGTGCCAGAAAAAGGAGTCTTTCAACCACCATTTTATTTAAAACTGGACATTGACTATCCCTGTCCTGGACCGAGTATTAAAAAAAAACCATTAAACCTGTCGACCCCCAATTAAAAAAAGTGCCGGAAAAAGGAGTCTTTCAACCACCTTTTAAGTTTGAACTGGCATTGACTATACCTTCCGTGCCACAGCATAAACCCGGGGCCGATTTTACAGGGGGAGGGGGTTGAGAGCCCAGCTGGCGCCCCTTTAAAAACCCCCCCTTTAAATTAACAGGCAGTTAAAAGGGCCCTGATGACCGGCAACAAAAAACGGGCGTGCAAAGGGCAAGTGCGGAAGGGGAAGTGTAAAGAACTCCACCCTTTCCCCTCAGTACACAGTCAAGACCTGGGTAGGGGCTTGCCCCTCCCGTATGAGTGCGGCCCAAAATTTAGGGGTTTCATTTTGGAAATACTGGGGGGGTTTTAACCCGGCCCCCTTTTTAAAAACCCCAGGGGGCCTTTTTTTCCTTGGCATTCTTTTTCTAAATTTTACTAAACGTCTGGGGGAAATTTGGGTCTCTTTTACTTTGTTCCGGGTCCGTGCTCCATACTCCATGTCCTCTAATAACCTACATCGGTCAATTTTTCCCTGTACCTCCCTTGTAAAAATTCAGAGGAATTTTTTTTACCACTTTTTTTGGGTACTTTGGCAAGTTTTTTAGTATTTTAAAATTCAAAAAAAACCCCTTTTTTAAAATAGGAGGGGAATCCCACCATTCTTTGTTTCTCTTTTTTTTTTGTATTAAAGGGGTTCTCTAAAAAAAAGGGGGATTGATAGCTTTTTTAAAGGGATCTTGCAAAAAAAAGTCTTTTTTGGAAAATAGGGTGTCCCTTAACAGTGTCCTACCTTTTCCTTTTTTCTAAACACCCACCATCACCCTTGAGCCCCCCCTTGAAAATTTTGTGAAGAACAAATGTCTGTTAGAAACAACATTTTTTTTATAATGGGCCCTGTAGTATACCGCATTTCAAAGCAAAATGCCCAAAAAATTAAAAAGCATGACCCTTAAAGCCACTTTGGACAATTGGAAGAACAAATGTCTTTTAGAAACAACAATTTTTAAAATGGGACCAAAAAAAAAAGCTGCATTTCAAAGAAAAATTTCCCCCCAAAAATTCAAAGCATGACCCTTAGCCACTTTGGACAATTTTTAAGAACAAATGTCTTTTTTTAAAAACACAACATTTTTTTTATAATAGGACCTGTATAATAGCGCATTTCAAAGAAAAATTTCCCCCAAAAATTCAAAGCTTTCCCCTTTTAGCCCCCCTTTGGGGGACAATTGTGAAAAACAAATGTCGTTAAAACAACTTTTTTTTAAATAATAAAATTTTTTTATAAAAAGGACCTCAAATACTTTTTCAAAGCAGCATGCCCCCAAAAAATTAAAAAAAAGGGGCTTCTCAGCCCCCTTTTAAAAAATTGTGAGGAAAAAATGCCACTTAAAAACCACTTTTTCTTTTTCCAAGGCCCCATGTTTAAAATTCTGGTTTGGCTGCTAGACTGGCCCTGTACGGGCCAGGGGTTCGTAAAACCTGGGGGAAGGAGAAGGGGTAGGATGGTCCTGGTGGGGGCTGGTTTTACTCGGGGCGACGGGGGAGCTAAAGGGCGGAGGCTGATCCCGATCAGACTCTAGAGAAAGGGGCAGCTGAGGAACCTTGGTGGGGCCCCGGGGGAGGCGGAGAAGAGGGTGAAAACAAGGTTGGGGCCCGGCGGGGTTTTTCCTTTCCCTTTTGGCCAAGTTTTGGGCCCTAAAAATTTAAAACTCATGCAATCGCGGGGAAATGTGGACAAACATTTTGGGGGTTGGGGTTTTAAACCACCTAAGTTCTGGCCTTTTACTTTTTTGGGTTTTTACGGCAAAGGCAGAAATATGACTCGCTGGGTAAAATAAAGGGGTTTGGTGAAAAAGGCCCAGGTTTGAGGGGTCCTGGACCTTTTTGACGGCGATAAGCGGGACGGGTTTGCGCTGACCGTGGCTGGGGAATCATACAGGGGACTTCGGACCCCGCCCCTCCCTTTTTGAGGCGGCCCCCGTACTGACCTACCCCTTGTCTTCCTCCTCTCCATGATGAAGCGCCGCAAGCAAATTCGCTGAAAAGCCCACTTTGGATCCCAATGTCTCACATCATCAAAAACCAGGTGACTTCGTCGTCCGACATTCTCACCGGACTGGGGGCTAAAAGCAAGAGGGACTGCAAGGCTTGCCGCCCGCCCGGGATTTTTGCCATTGACCGGCTTCCTTCCCTCCTTTGATGGCATCAGTACGGGGCCAAGCAAGAAAATCATCCTCTTTGGCCTCTTGATCTTTTAACATGCTTCTTAACCCCAACCGTTTTTGTCATCAAAGAGGCCAAAAAATGGATTAAATCCACATGGTGGGTACACGTTTGACATTTGGGCGCTTCAGTTTGGACGATGCTGGTGAGCTGATGAAACATTCTGGCCGTGATGGGAGGAGGAGGAGGTAAGACTGCTGGATGCAGGTTGCATTAACCACTAAAGGGACAATTGGCGACGCTTTTCGTTACTGAGTTCACAGGCCCCGACCCAGCGATGACAGGCCTGAGGGTTTCCCGCCAACTGATGATCCGCGGCAGCTGTTGTCGCCAGAAACTGGAAGGAGCACCTTCCTCGTACCTCTACCCCATCCCTCCCCCCTTCTTTGCTCGTTACCACCTGAATTTCGCTCCTGTTCAAAAAACAAATTTGAAAGGTATGGAAGAGTTTTGGGAAAGCCTTTTATTAAAAGACGGCAAATCACGCTTTTCTCAAATCCCTCAAATAAAAACAAAATTCTGGATTAAAATAAACTAAAAGTAATCTATAGTAAACAAAGCTCCTTGCCCAAATGAAAAAACACGTACTAAATGATTGGGAAATAAAAGGAATTTTTTTGGCACCTATCAATTCACCTGTGGAACACACAATGCTGATTAAAATTTAACTGAAAGGTGGCTCTATCAACAAATCTGGACGGGGCAAAGTGCAAAAAACACGTATCTGTAAGATTGGGATAATAAAAGGTATTTTTTGGCACCTATCAACACCTGTGGTGACTAAAAAATTGCAGAAATTTCACTTTTAAAGTGCAAGGGCCTCAAGAACAAAGCTGTAGTGCACCAAAGTCAAAAAACACGAACTGTAATGTATTCGGAAAAAAAAGGATTTTTTGGCACCTATCAATTCCCCTTTGGGGTAACTACACATTGGGGTTTCAAATTTAACTGCAAGGTGCTCTATCAACAAATCTGGGGGGGCAAAAGTGCAAAAAACCACTATCGTAATTATTGGGGAATAAAAAAGGGGTTTTTTTTTGGCACCTATCAATTACCTGTGATGACTAAAAAATTGCAGTATTCACATTTAAGTGAAAGGGTGCCTCAATAACAAAGCTGTATGCCACCAAAGTCAAAAACCTACTGTAATGTATTGGGGATAAAAAGGTTTTTTTTTGGCACCTACCATTCACCTTTGGGTAACACACAATTTGCTGGATTCAAATTTAACTGAAAGGTGGCTCTATCAACAAATTTTGCTGGGCAAAAGTGCAAAAAACCGTATCTGTAATGTATTCGAAAATAAAAGGTATTTTTTGGCCCTATCAATTCACCTGGTGACTAAAAAAATTGCATATTACATTTAAGTAAAGGGTTGCCTCATGAACAAAGCTGTAGTGCCCAAAGTCAAAAAACACTATCTGTAATGATTCCGATAATAAAAGGAAAAAATTTTTTTTTGGCCCTATCAATTCCCTGTGGTAACACACAATTCGGATTAAAATTTTAAAACGCAAGGTGGCTCAATCAACAAATTTTGGACTGGCCAAAAGTGCAAAAAACACTATCTGTAATGTATTCGGAAATTAAAAAGGGTATTTTTTTGGCACCTTCAATTCACCTGTGGTAACACACAATTTTGGCTGGTTTTTCAATTTAACTGAAAAGGTGGCTCTATCAACAAATCTGGAACGGCAAAATGCAAAAAACACGTACTGTAATGTATTTGGATAAAAAAAGGTATTTTTTGGCACCTATCAATTCACCTGTGTAACACACAATTGTGGGATTAAAATTTTAACGAAAGGGGGTTTTATCAACAAATCGGGCTGGGAAAAAGTAAAAAAAAACATGATCATAAGTATTCGGAAAATAAAAGGTATTTTTTGGCACCTACAATTCACCTGGGGTGACTAAAAAATTGCAGTATTCACTTTTAAAGTGCAAGGTGCCTCAATGAAAAAGCTGTAGTGCACCAAAGTAAAAAAACACGTATCTGAAAAGTATTCGGATATAAAAGGTTTTTTTTGGCAAAACCCGGGGGGGGGGGGTGACTAAAAAATTGATTTTAAAATTTAATGAAGGGAAAAGAAAAAGGGTATGAAAATAAAAAAATATTTAAAATTTATTTAAATTTAAACAAATTATTTTTGGACCTATCAACCTTGCTGCCTGATTCAATTTAAGACAATGGATAATCAAAAAGGTGGAAGGGAAAAAAAAAATGAACACCTATCTGAAATGTATACTGATAATAAAAGGGGAGTTTTGCACCTAAAAAAGAGACCTCATTTAAAAAAATGGTACCTATAAGTTCGGGCTGCCCAATACCAGGAAATATTTAAATAAAAACGGGTTAATAATAAAGCTATTGAAAGTCTACACTAATTTTTTGGGTGAACTTTGTCCGTATTTTTTATAAAAGTTTTTCTGTGTTCCCCGTGGGGCCCCCCCCCCCCCCGCCCCCCCCGGACTTTACGCGGTAGATCTCCTTTAAAATTTTTTACCTAACTATAAAATCTTCCAATCTCAAATCTAACTAAATTGAAAGGGATCACACCCGGGGGCGTCGCTGGGCCATTTTATCCGGGGCTTGTGCCCCGGGATAAAATGCCTCTCCCGAAGTTTCACTCCCCGGGCCGTTGCTCACACCACCACAGTAGGCGGGCCGCATTGTTTCCAGTAGATGCGGCGCCGGCGACTACATTAAAAAGCTCCCTCCCGGCCGCATCCGGGGCTTCCTGTGTGTTACGACATTGGGGGAAGGGCTCATAACGCGGCGCCCACTACGGGAAAAAACAATCGGCGCCGCCTCCCGGGGTGAGTGGGGGCCGGGCTACTACCTGCGCCCGCTTCGTAGGAGTCTGCCCACTATTTTCTCCGCTGCTACCGCGGGGCCCCTAAATGTTCTGTCAGGCCAGGGTCAGGCGGGGGAGGCGGCGCACCCTCTATTCCTCCTTCATAAGCCCAGGGCGCCGGGCGCAGCATGCTCCCCCCCCTTTTTTAGTCAGTGACTCCCTGCGCCGAACAACACCGGGGGGGATTTATAGGTATTTATACTTTGGGGGGGGCTGGGCAGCTCAGGCTGGAATAAAAAGGGACTGATATGTGTTGGGGCAATATAAAAAATGGCAAATAACTGTCAGCTCTGTGGGTCACCCTAACCCCAGACCTACGTCTAAAGTTAATTGAACACTTTATTGGTAAAAAATAAAAAATACGACCCTCAACTGACAAACAGTCCACGTAGCCGATAGGCAGCTCTGACCTATCCTTCCCATTTACGTGGGGACCTATGCCCGTCTTAAAAACCCCGGGGGGCCTACCTACCTATATACGGGGGACCTATGCCTACCTATATACCGGGAGACCATGCCTACCATATACCGGGGGGCTTATGCCTTTCATTAACCAGGGGGACATATACCACCTATATAATGTGGGGACATTGCCTACCTTATACCAGGGGGGCCTATGCCTACCCATAAACCCGGGACATATGCCTACCTATTACTGGGGGGCCAGCCTACCTAATACCGGGGGACCTATGCCGTCTAATACCAGGGGGGCATAACCTACCAAATACTGTGGGGACATAGCCTACCTTATACCAGGGGACCTAAAGCCTACCTATATACTGGGGGGCCTTGGGCCCACTATAACCGGGGGACCATGCCCACCTATATACCAGGGGGGCATATACCTACCTAATACTGTGGGGACAATGTCTACCTGTATACCAGGGGACATCCTACCTATATACCTGGGGGCCTATGCCTACCTATATGCGGGGGCTTATCCCACCTATATACCGAGGACCCATGCCTCCTATATACTGGGGGGGACCTATGCCTTCCATTTACTGAGGGACCATGCCTAAATAAACCGGGGGGGCCCATGCCATCTATATACTGGGGGGACCTATGCCTAACTATTTACTGGGGGACCTATCTTACCTAGAGACTGGGGATTTATGTTACCTATATACTTTGGGCCCATGTCACCTATATTTTGGGACCTTATTCCTACCTGCAACTTAAGGAACCTATGTCACCTACAACTGGGGTACATAAACCTACCAAAATACTAGGGTCTTATTACTTACCTATATAGTGGGTTACTTTTTCCACCACTTGGAACAAAGACTTGCCAAAATACAGAAGACCTAAACCCACCTACCCAAACCAATGGACCATATTTATCCAATACGGGGGGACCCATAAACTACCTACCGGGGTACCTTCTGGGGGGCACATATAACTTCTTCCATTGTGGGACCTATATAATCCTGCCTACCTACTGAAGAACATATTTTTTTTACTAACTTTTGGGGGGTACCTAATACTACCTGCTTGGGGACCTATATATCTACCTACTTTTTGGGGGCTGGGATAATATCACCTGTCTACTTTAAAGGGACCATAATAGACCTCATCCAACTGTTTCGAGGGGGGGCTATAAAGGAAAAATTGGTGACTCTCCCCACAGAGGGACCGGCTTTTCTAACATGGAAAGCAGTTGCTTTGGGGGAAGGGAGCATAACATATTTCCTATGTGGTCACCATTAGGTAGGTAATAACCCCCCATGATCTAGGGGCTGGGGAAAATTAGGATTTAAATGTTTGTGTGGTAAATTCTCGGAAAATGTTGTGGCCGGGAGCAAATCCCCAGGCGTCGGCCAAGACAAGAAAGGGGAAAAAGAACACTCCTATCAAAAAAACCTCCGTGATCAGTTATGTAACTGCACGTGGGGCACTTAATTTTATTCAGAGCCTCATACAACAGTATCTACCACTATCTGGGCACTGTTGGGGGGATATATGTCTGCAAGCACCGTTTTGAGCTGGGGGTCACATTGTGGGGCCCCCTTTATTATTGGGGGCTTTGTATTGTAGGATTTTCTTTTTAACAAACAAACGTATGGTATATTTTCTCCATGAAATGTAATATTAGTACCATACATTATTTTTGGGGTATTCTTTACATACGTAGGTGAGAGATTTTTTAAAAAGTTAATTTTTTCACGCCGATTCTCAAAACTACACTGCACTGCTGAGGTGATGAAAAAATTATGGGACATGTAAAAAAAACTGACAGGAAAATACACTAATTTTTTTAAAAAAACATACTACAGTTCACAAGGGGGCATTAAAAGTCCGTGTTAACCCAGCCAAACTGAGCAAAAACCCCAACACAGAGGGCCCGGGCCCCGGATGTTTTTTGGGCCCTACAACGCTCCTATCAGCTAAAAGTAGAGGGTTTTCTGAAAAAAATATAAAAATTTCGCGAGCTGTTTGGACACAAACAGAGCGCACTTCTTTTGCTCTGAACGCTGAAGACACTGAGGCTAACAGGGAAACGCTGTTCTTGTAAAAAAGGGCATGTGATTTTTCCAGCCAATCGAAAAAAATACACATCCATCCCCTGACTCCCAAAACCATCCCCCTGCTCTAAATTTTGTAAGCGATTTGCTGGCCGCCAAAAATTTCAGGAAGCGCCAAAAAAGGGGCGACTTAATAGATGATGCACAGATTTTTTTAACCTAAATTAAGCATGATCTAAAAAATCTGATCACCATAAAAACTGTGCCGATTTCAACTTTGTCGATAATAATCGCTCAACACTACTCCTGGTCTTCACCGGCCAGATGGACTTAGCTGCAAGGAACCCCTAGGTCACTACCACTGGCATTGCTACTCGCAGTGACAGCCAAAGTGCCAGAGGGAAGACAGCGGGAACAGGCAGAGGTGACAGGTCACAGGCAGGTGCAATCATAGGTAGTATCAGAGTCTCTGGCAGGCAGCAGACGGCGTATCGATAGGTAACAGCTACAGAAACACTGAAACCAGGACGTTAGTAAGCGCAGGTAACAGATACAGGTAACGGACAGCAAGCAGAGGTCAGGATCAATATGAGAACATCAACAAACTGACCCAGAGCATAGGCAGGAAGTTCCTCAAGTCCCAGCTGGTAAAGGGTCATTGGCCAGGTAATTGTGTACAGTCTCTTTAAATCTTGGTAACAAGGGTGTGTGGGGATGAAGGCAGCAGCGAGGAACAGAGCAAGAGCAAGGACAGGTGAGTACAGACAAGCGGAGGAAGCCAGGGCCGCAACAGGGACACAGACACGACTGGGGACCGCAGTGAGGACCATGACAGTATTTATTTACTTTCTTGATGTTATATGTTTGTTTGGTGTGTGTTTTATACCATTATTTATACTATTACTTGTATGCCAGTAAAGCACATGCCCTCTACAAACGCTGTGTTACTATTCTGAATATTGTGACGTTTCATTCGGGGCGGGCTGCCGGTAGCTACACTATAGCAGCAATGGCCACCAGACTAGCGCACATGTGTTCTAGTCAGTGGGCCAGCTGCTGCCTCTAAACTACAGCTGCCCGCAGAATAGTATGACACAGTGGTGGATGAAGTGGTTGGAAAACAGCTAAGCAGACTGTTCTAACTTGGTTCTGTTATTTCAATGGACATGAACAGGAGTTACAGCGTGGCAGCCTTAGCTGTACAGTATTCGTAGTTCCTGAGTTACAGAAACAATGTAGTTTGCTATGCTGTTTCTATAACTTCTTTGGAAGTTTCAGAAACAGTGCAGAGCAGCCCACTCAGCAGTCTCTGTAATCTGGTTATGGGGTCAGGATGGTCTTTTTCTGGAGATTGGTGCAGGTCAAAGAGGTGGGACCAACATCTTCCAAACATTTAGTTTTCAAAAGCAAATAACCGTTTAGGATAAACCCTCACTTTAAAAATGATATTAGGATAATGAATTAAAGTAAATCTGTAATTTCACATGACTTTTCAGAATAAACAGTTGCAGGGGGTTCTGAAAATGCAGTATTTAAGGCTTACAAAAAAAAACCAACCGCCCCAAACCCGTTAGGTCCCAATAAAACTTCAAGCAATCATCTTAGTGCGAGATTTAAATTTCAGAGCTCAAAAAGCCCATGGATTTCTCTGGGAAAAAACAACATGTAAGATTTTAAAATTTTAAAAATAATATATTCGTTTTTCCAAAACAGGACTGGAGAAACTCTTATCTTCCATTTTTTTAAAAGGGGGTTTCTCAACATTGATTCTCTTACCTCAGTTTGTTTTTTTATTTTCACTTTAAATTCAGGGGCATTTTACTGTTTCCCATAGGCTGCAGTAAAAACCCGGGTCTGTGCTATACAACCAGGCGGGCAGCCTACAGGATAGATCAAACAGGTCTGTAGCTATAGTGACCACAGGGCGATGCGCCCTACAAGGGGGGATATTCAGAAAAGGTAGGACCTGTTAATGGACATATATAGAAAAAGTGACTTGTTTTTGCAAGACTTTAACAAAAAAAAGCAACCTTGTATGAGAAAACCCCCTTTTAAGGCTATTACATTACTGGTCTTCTGCATTTATCAACAGGCTCCATCTCTCAGGACCTTTTCATATAATTGATTTTTATTTGGATTTCAAGCAATCCACTCGTAATTCATATGAATTCTGTCCCCAAACTGCATCCTATTATTTTGAGTAGGAATCTGCTCTATAGTTAATATGATGCAGATTCACGACAAGAGTTGTAAATCCATGTCCCAAAAAAACAGAAAAAAAGACGGGGTTTCTGCAGGACCCATGGGAAAATGTGGGAAAAGTGCAGTTTAGTCCCATTTTTTTGGGGCTAATCCCCAATCTGAACATAAATAAAGAGCCAAACTGTAGCTAGACTGAGACAAAACCACTAGAGAAACAACAATGTTTGTGCCCTCTCCATTGCGCACTCCCCTTTCCTTTTCTCCCATTCCTTTTCCCTGACTTCTTGGAAAGGGCTGAACCGACTATCAGTGAAGTTGAAAATTTGCCATAATTTCTGCCTCATTGAGAACTGGTTTAATTAATTCATTAAGAGTGAATAATTAGCCAAGGAGGTGGTGGGAAGAGTCTGATAAGTGTAAATATGGGAATTTTCTGTAATAAGATACATTAGAAATTTTATCAAAGCTTGCACTATTGATTCATGGAAAAAATTTAAATGTCAGTTACTATTTAACAATTATCCACTGATATATTGTTATTATCAGAGTTGCAGCTTTGACAATACATGCAGATTGTAGCAAGAGAACTTTCAATTCCCTGTAGTTTGTGAATGTGCTATTCACAGAGGCTGTTATGATGTGTTGGTGGACATCATAACAGCCTCTGGGAAGGAAAGAATAAATTTTATTGTAAATGGTGCCAATAGTCTGCTGACAGGTCCTGCACAGCAACACTTAAAGAGCAACTGATGTTTTTGATGCTTGTACTCCATTGTAAACCATTTTACTATAGTTATAATGGTAAGTACCAAAACTGAGTAACTGCACTAGATAGGAAAATGTTACAACAATGATTATATGGTATGAACAAGTTCTAGTTCTTTACATTCTACTAAATGTATCTTCAAATTATACATATAAATAAAAGCTATTAGTTTTTTTTTTTCTCACTTCCCCTAAGTTTTTACTGGCAAAGCTATTTTAGATAACATAATTGTGAGGGGCTGAAAAACTAAGGGCCTCTCCATATTCCGGGTGTCAATGTTTGTACAAACCACACCAATGCTAAAGCCTGAAATTTAAGACACTCCAATAAAACCCCCTTGACCCCTTAGACAGTGCAATAAACATGACTGCAGCATCTAAATGATTATAGAATTGGGGGCAAGGACCATTACCATCCACCATCGCAACCCCCACCTCTCCACTACACAATCGGGGGTGCCATTCAGTTGCTATGGCAGCCAGGTGCCTATGAAGATCTCCGTAACTGCCATGTTTGTACACCTATTAAACCCTGCATTTCCCCAGGGTGTCTGGGTCATTTTGCTTCCAAGAAAAAAATGGAATAAAAAAGATCAAAAAGTTGCATGCAATCCAAATTACACAAATAATAATTAGACATCAGATTAAAAAAATTGAGCCATAACAAAGATATATAAAAAAACATAAATTATTTATTGGTCTCAGATAAAGCAATTTTTATTTTAATTTTTAAAAAAAAATGCAACCCTTTACCGACAGAACCACTTTGTATTTTCCTGATGGATCTCCATTTTGTAAATCTGACATGTGTGACTTTATGTGGGAATAACTTTTTGATACTTTTATCTATCATTGTGACTCAAAGAATGTATTCATCATGACACATTGGGTGGCATATATTAAACTCGGTGCCAATACGCCAGTTCTATAAAACACGCATTAAATGAGTATAGAATATGCTCAAATGTATGAACCTGTTGTTTGTGGGTTCATAAATCTGGTGTGTGTTATGCCTTGTATAGCATAGCATATTTTTCACGCATACATAATTTTTGGCCATTAAAATGATTGTCCTGGCGCAAAGGGGAAAGTTTTGTGACGACTTTTCCCTACACTAAAGAACGGGCTAAACATTTTTTAGGCACTAATGCCAAAAAAGTTCAGTCCATTCATGCATTCCCCTTTTGTGCTTTAGGTTATTATATAAAAAATTAAATTTATTTTGGTCCACATAATCCTTGTTTCTTTGTGAAAAATATGTTACCATACCGCATTTGTAAAGCTCCTGACATGCCAGAACAGATGAAAAGAAAATCACCCCATTTTGGATTCAACACCCCTTAGAAAACTCAAATAGGGGTGCATTGTACATTTTGGGTGCACAAGTTCTTCACAGTTTTTTTGGGGGGGGCCTTAAAAGTGAAAAAAAAAGCAGCAATTTGGCCCTTTTTTTTGTTTTTATTTTTATAGCTTTGGATGTGCTGTATAAACTATGAAACTTTTCTTCCCTTTGGTACAATTACAAGTTTTAAAAATTTTTAATGTTTTTTTTTATCTTTTACAACTTTCACACAATAGAAATGTGTTTTTATGTTGTTTATATTTACTCAGCAGGTTGATATGATTATAGCAATTACCAATTTTTTTAAGTTTTTTTATGTTTTACTGCTTTTACACAACAAAAACACTAAAGAAACCGAATGTTAGCATCACCATAGTCTAAGAGTCATAACTTTTTTATTTTTTGTGTACCATTTTTATAGGGGGGCCCGTTTTTGTGTAGTTTTCGTTTTTTGTTTTCCATTTTTGGGGGAGACAAACTTTTTTACGCCCCTTTTAAAACCATTTTCCCGGGGGGAGGAAAACAAATACTGCAATCTTGGTAGTGTTTTTTATTTTGGTTTTTACAGCGTTCATCATGCAGTATACGTGACATGTTAGTTTTACTCCATAAGTTGAAACGATTATGGTGATACCCAATTTATATTGTTTTTCTGTTGTGGCACATCAACAAAAAAAAGGGGGGTTTTTTTTGGTAAAAAACTATTCAGCATCGCACTTTGAAACCTACTTTTTTTTTTTTTGTTACGAGTTGTGTATGAGGGGTTTTTTTGGAACGAACGGACGTTCTCATTGGTACCATTCTGGCATTTGTATGACTTTTGAACATTTTTTATTCCATTTTATGAGTCACAGGATGAACAAAAATTGCAATTCTGCCTTATTTTGGTTCTATTTCGTAGTGTTTATTGTGCGAGATAAGTAATGTGACAGATATTTTATTATTATTATTATTATTTATTTTAGAGCGCCATTGATTCTAGGGCGCTGTACATTCAGGGGGTTACGTACATAACATAAGTCAAACAATTACAATAGTGGACTAACAAACAGTTACCGAGGGAAGAGAGGGCCCTGCCTGGGAAGGCTTACAATCTACAAGGAAAGGGGAGAGAGACAGAAGGTTAGGGGCAGACATGTTTGTGGAGGGTGTAATGACAGCAGGGTTATTCTAGGTCGTAGGCGATCCTGAAGAGATGGGTTTTCAGGTTGCTTTTGAAGCTGGTGAAAGTGGGGGAGAGTCTGATGTGTTGGGCTGTGAGTGCCAGAGTATGGGGACAGCATAGAGAGAAATCTTGGAGACGGTTGTGTAGGAGCTGATAAGAGGAGTGCAGTGAAGCAAGGTCATGTGAGGAGCGGAGATTGTGTGAGGGGAAGGTATCTGGAGATTATAGCAGAGGATGTATGGTGGAGGAGGTTATGGGGAGCTTGTGTGGGTCTTGGTTAGTAACATGAATATTAGTGCGTGGGCAACGGGTAGCCTGTGCAGGGATTTGACAGAGGGAGAGGCAGAGGAGTAGCGAGGGGGAGAGGTGAAAAAGACAGGCAGCAGAGTTGAGGAGGATTGAAGGGGAGCAAGAGTACTAGATGGGAGGCCGCAGAGAAGGATGTTGCAGTAGTCTAGGCGGGAGATGACAAGGGCGTGGACCAGCATTTTTGTAGTGACAGCAGGGGCGTAACTACCGGGGTAGCAAACGTAGCAACTGCCCCGGGGCCCGTGCTGCTTAGGGGGGCCCGCGCCCCGGTGGCAGCTGCAACCGCGTCCGCTACCCCAAGTAATGCTGCTCATGGGCCCACAGCAGTGAACTGAAACAGTTCACTGCGGCGGGTTGCAGAGCTGCGGGCCTCGACGCATGCTACCTCGAACGCCCAGGCCCTCCGGCCCGAGAATTCAGAGGCAGCGCCTGCCAGGAGATTGCAGAGCAGAGCGATGATTTCCGTCTCTGCTACTTCCCTGCGGCCCTCTGTGATCACGTGGGCGTGCTCGGCAACGTCACATTCACGCGAAGCCTGCGCTGAGCGCTGAGGCTGCTGGGGACGTTGCAGAGTGGAGCGAGAGGCGCTTCAGGGGAACGTGGACGAGGTAAGTAAAACTATTTTTTAATTTACTGGCCCCTAAGCCTGCTGTATACTTCTAAGCCTGCCTTATACCTCCTAAGCATGCTGTATACCCCCTAAGCGCTTGTATTTCCACTTCTATGCTGCTGTTTACCCCTAAGCCTGGCAGTATACCCTTAAGCCTGGAATGTAATACCCCTAAGCCTGCTGTATACTCCTTATCCTGCTGTATACCCCCTAAGCCTGCTGTATACCCCTTAGCCGGCCTGTATACCCCTAAGCCTGCTGTATACCTCCTAATCCATGCTGTATACCCCTAAGCCTGCTGTATACCCCCTATGCCTGCCTGTATACCCCCAAAGCCTGCTGTATACCCCCTAAGCCTGCCGTATACCTCCTATACCTGCTCTGTATACCTCCTATGCCTGCTCTATAACCCCTAGCCATGCATGTATACCCCCTAAGCCTGCCGTGTATACCCCGTAAGCCTGCCTATACAGCCCCTAAGCCTGCCTACATACCCCCCAGCCTGCCTACATAGCCCCCCAGCCTGCCTTTATAGTCCCCCCCAGTCTGCCTTTATAGTCCCCCCCAGCCTGCCTTTATATTACCCCCAGCCTGCCTTTATACGTCCACACACAAGCATGCCTACATAGTCCCCCAGCCTGCTACATAGTTCCCCCTCATGCTGCGAACTGCCTACATAGTCCCCCAAGCCTGCCATACTAGTCCCCCCAAGCTGCCTACTTAGTCCCCCCCAAGGGAATGCCTACATTAGTCCCCCACTAGCCTGCTATTTAGCCCACTGAATGCCTGCTATATAGCTCTATGTCTGCTGCCTGATTAGCCCTAGAGCCCCATGATGCCTGTCTGCCTTATAGCCCCTATAGTCCCCTAAATGCTTTCCTACTATATAGCCCCCGAGCCATCCTGTCTAATTATTGGGGCCCATTTAGCTACCTAAACCCTAACTCTATATGGACCCTATAGCCACCTAAACCCATGTATACCTGTATGGCTCCCTATAACTACCTAAACCCTGCCTTTCCTATATGGGGACTCTATTGCCTACCTAATACCTTGCCTATCTTTGGCCTCACTATAGCAACTATCTAAACCCTGCCTGCCTAAATGGACCCCATTTATAGCCAGGGGAGGGCAGGTGCTGGTCAGGATTCTAGAAAATTGTGTATAAATGTGCAGGGACAATTGGTCGGGAGATGTCTTCATATGTTGGCGGATGGAACCGGATTGCAGAACAAAGGGGAAAGTCAACGACTCATCCAGAGAATCGTCACTTGTGAGTCACATGAATGTAATACTTCACAATTTAATCACTAGTCTGTGTACACTGTTATCTACCACTATATGGTCCACTGTATGGTAGTTAATTATACAGTCTTCAGAGCCTGTGTACACTGTTAGCTATCACTATATGGTCACTGTATGGTGGTTATATACAGTCTGCAAGAGCCTGTGTACACTGTAGCTATCACTTATATGGTCCACTGTTATGGTGGTGATATACAGTCTGCAGAGCCTGTGTACACTGTAGCTAATCACTATATGGTCACTGTGATGGTGGTTTATATACAGTCTGCAGAGAGTGTTACACTGTACTATCACTATATGTCACTGTATGGTGGTTATGATACAGTCTGCAGAGCCTGTGTACACTGTAGCTATCACTATATGGTCACTGTATGGTGGTTATATACAGTCTGCAGAGCCTGGTACACTGTAGAGCTATCCTATTATGGTCATGTATGGTGGTCTTATTTACAGGCTGCAGGAGCCTGTGTACACTGTAGCTATCACTATAATGGTCCACTGTATGGTGGTTATATACGGTCTGCAGAGCCTGTGTACACTGTAGCTATCACTTATCGGCGATACGTGCCACCTCTCCCGGTTTTTGGCGGGGGAGGAGGTCCCGCTATTTGGTGGTCCCTCCCGACCTCCGGGGGAGGTTGCATTCCTCCCGCCCCTGCAGGCGGCGGGAAGGTCCTTTAAATTACGCGGCGCAAGAGTAGCGCTGGTGCGCTACTCTTGCGCCGCCACTGGGACCGCTCCTACTGGCAGGGTTGCAGCGGCCGCAGCGGCCGCTCATCCCGCCCGCCGGTCTCACTGTGCGGGGAGGAGGCAGGAGGGATCGCTCCATCATCACTCCTCTCCCTGTATGTTACGGCGCCAGTGTGTGCGCGTAACATTACAGGTCAACGGCGCAGGGGGAATGACGCTCGGGCTGCAGGGGAGTGACGCGCTGGCTGCTCTCACTTCCCCCTGCGCCGCTGTTTGAAGAGATGGTCGGGAGCGAGCCAGCGCAGGTGCCTGGTAAGGGTAAGTGGATTTTATTATTTAATTTTTATTAGCTTTAGGGGGCTCTACCTGGCTAACAGAGAGGGCAATACCTGGCAACAGAGGGGGCACTACATGGCAACAGAGGGGGCACTACTGGCAACAGAGGAGGGCACTACCTGCAACAATGGGGGCACTACCTGGCTAACAGATGGGGGCACTACTGGCTAACAGATGGGCCCGTACGGCACTACCTGGCTAACAGGGGGGGCACTACCTGGCTACAGAGGGGGCTCTACCTGGCAACAGTGGGGCATACCTTTCAACAGAGGGGGCCCTACCTGGCAACAGAGGGGGCACTACCTGGGCACAGAGGGGGCAATACCTGGCACAGGGGGGCACTACCTGGCAACAATGGGGGCATACAATGGCGTAACTGATGGGGGCAATACCTGGCTAAACAGATGGGGGCACTACCTGGGCAGCAGAGGGGGCATACCTTTCAAACAGGAGGGGGACATCTACTGGCAAACAAAGGGGGCACTACCTGGCCAACAGAGGGGGCACTACCTGGCAACAGAGGGGACATCTACCTGGCAACAGAGGGGGCACTATCCTGGCAAAAGACGGGGGCATACCTGGCTAAACAGATGGGGGCACTACTGGCTAAACAATGGGGGGCACTACCTGGACTAACAGAGGGGCACTACCTGGCTAAAAGAGGGGGCAACTACCTTGGGGGGACAACAGAGGGTACATCTACCTGGCAAACAATGGGGGCACTACATGGCAAACAGATGGGCACTACCTGGCTAACCAGATGGGGGGCACCTACTGGCTGTCAATGGGAACCTATGGATGACAATGGGGGGCACCTACCTGGCTGGACAATGGGGGCACCTACCTGGTAACAATGAGGGCACCTACAGGCTAACAATGGGGGCAATACCGGGATAACAATGGGGGGCACCTACCTGGCTAACAAAGGGGGCATCTACCTGGCTACAAATTTGGTCTTCTGGACTACTGAGGGGGCATCCTTCTTGGCTACAAGGGGGCATCTACCGGCCTGTAAGGGCACTACCTGGTTATGGGGGGTAATACCTGGCTATAAGTGCATCTACCTGCTTTCTTCCAAAGCCGTATATGCAGTAGGTGGAGTGGAGGTGGGCTTTTTTGAAGGGGCGTTGGCATACCAACGAAGATGGGCGTGTCCATGCAAATTTTGGCCGCGGCGCGCTACGCGCGCCGCCACTACATTTCTCCTGCTTTTTCATTTTCAGAAAGGTGGCAACTATGCTATATGGTCACTGTATGGTGGTTATTTACAGTCTGCAGAGCCTGGTTACAATGTAGCTATCACTATATGGTCACTGTATGGTGGTTATATACAGTCTGCAGACCCTGTGTACACAGTATATACCACTATTTTCCCAATAGGGGGTTACAATGTCTTTGTGTACTGATTTTAAATATGGGGGGGGTTTTATTCGTCATTTTGGGGCAGTTCTGGCAGTTAAAATCGGGTTCCTATGAAAAGGTTATTGGAAAGTTGGTTTTGGTATTGGGGATTTTTTTGGTACCCGTATGGGGGGATATTATGGTGGGGTATTTGCCCCTTTATTATCAAACAACATGTCCGGGTAAATGTTCGGGCGGGGAGGGGGGCGAGGGGGGGAGGGGGTTTTAGGGGGCCCCATCAAAAGTTTGTTTGGGGCCCCTGGGTTCTCTAGTTATCCCCCGAATGACAGGGTTAAGGAATGAGGGGTGCGAGAGAATTTTTCGGTAGAGGCGGCAGGGAGGGTGAGCGTTTGGTGTGGGGTTTGAAGGGCAAAGAGAGTCAAGTGTTTCCCAAGGGAGCGGGGTTTGGGGGGTGGTGATAGTGTAGGGGATTGGACTTTTAAAGAGAGATAGGTGGAGGGTGGAGAGGGAAGGGGGGAAGATAAAAATTCATTTTCTCTAATAAGTTTTAGGGAGGGGAGGAGAAGAAGGAGGATATGGACAAAAGGCGCTGGGATCCGGGACAGTAGAGATTAATGCTGGGCGGAGATGTAAATTTGGGGGTGCACAGCATACAGGGGTATTGAAGCCATGGTTCTATAGGACCCAGACCAAGCAACAACCCAAGCAAAAGTCAGCTCACTGGTAGTGAAGGGATGAAGCAGCAGGCAAACGCAGGATAAAGGGGAAGTACCTTTTGGGACGGGTATGAGCAAACGGAATGGAATATCCAGCGTAACCCCTTTGCTTTAAAAAAAAAAAAAAAAAAAAAAAAAATAGCGAAGTTTATTGTAACAAAAACATTAAAAGATTCCGTAGAAAACATCTGAAAAATAACAGGCCCGACGCTTTTGGGGAGCCGTACCCCTTATTAAGGCAGTTTGCCCCCCTACAACTGGAACATTTAAAATAGGTCTTCTTTAACCCTGAGGATCACCTGATGTATCCCACATGATACATATAAAAACCAAAAAAATAAAAGGGGGGGAGCGGAAAAAAAAAAACAAAAGGAAAAAAAAAGGGAGGGGGGAAAACGAAGAAAAAAAAAAAGGGAAAAAAGGGGAGGGGGAAAAGGAAAAAAGGGGGGGGGGAAGACTAGATTTTGTGGGATTTATAATGTGAAGATCGGGTATCTCCTTAATAAACTTTTAAAATGTTTTAGTTTAGGTGAAAAATGGAAAAAGGAGTAGGGGGTCCGAAACGGTGGGCCCATGTTATGGCGATGTATTTCTGGGAATTTTTTAAGTTTTTTTAAAAATTTAAAGCGTCGCTATTTTTAAATTAGAAGCAAAGGTGTTAGGGGTACTTCCTTCCGTTTGCTCGACCCAGCCGAGTGTAGTAGAGAAGATAAGGGGGCCCGGGCTGACCCCTAGGGGCAACAACAGACAGGGGCAAAAGGGGAGGGGGTGCGAGATGAAACACTGAATGTCCGATCAGTGAGGTATGAGGAGATCAGGAAAGGGCCAAGCCCATGAGGCTGAGGGATAGAGGATTTTTTGCAGGAGGGAATGGTAAAACAGTGCCCAAAGGAAAGGACAGGTCTAAGGGGAAAAGGGTATCAAGTAGGGGACGGGGGGGGCCTTTAGCATTTTAACTAGGTCTTGTTTTGCCCTTTGGGTTTGGGAAGGTTTCTGTAGAGTGAGGGGATCGGCCCCCAAGATTGCGGGGGTCAAAAAGAGTTTAAGGACAAAAGGGAAAAGACGGTAAGGGAGAGTGTTGTTCGAGGATTTTCCCGAAGAAAAATGGAACAGTGAGATGGGGCAATATTTTTGGACAGAGAGGGGGGGAAAAGGGAAAAGGGTTTTCTTCGGGATGGGTGTGATTTTTGCAGGGTTAAAAATGGAAAAAGGGGGAAGATGCCGAGGTTACGATAGGTTGAAGAGATGGGTGAGAGCTGGGAGTATAACAGGGCTGAGGTCGGGGATGAGGGGGGTTGGGGGGGAAATCAGTTACAGGGAGTGAGGGTTGGGGGTTTTGGGGAAATAGAGAGGGAAATTTTTCATGAGTGACATTGGGGAAGCAATTTTGGGGGGAAGTGCAAGGTGGTGGCTGTTGGGGAAATGTGTGGTTTGGGGTTGGCCCGGGGCGGACCCGCGCAGGATGGGGTGTGGGCGGTGGGGGAGTGGGTGATTTCTTTTCTTTTTTTAGGTTTGGGCCCCTTTTTTAAAAAATGGGTGGCAAAAATCATCTGCTGAAAGGGGGGATGGGGTTTCTGGTGGGTGGAGAAACGAGGTTTAAGGTTTTGAAATTGTCGGGGGGTTTTTGAGGGCAGGGGGAATGACAGTGGTGAAGGAAAACCTGTTTGGCGAGTGTAGTTTTAAAAGTGTGTTGCGATTGTGGGAAGTTTTTTTATGAGGGAAAGTGGTGGTGGAGGGGTTTTTTCCAGTGGGGTTCGGCAATTCTGGAAGTTGTCTCACTGTTTTGGGGGGTCTGGTGGCCCGGGGTTTTCTGTTTGTTTGTGGGTTTTTTGTTTTTGTGGAGAGGGGTGACCAAATCAAGGGGCTGGAGGTATTTAGGAAAACGGGGGGGCTGTTTCGGGGGATCAAACGAGGATATGGTAGAGAGAGATACAAAAAGTCAGGGGAGAGTTTCGAGGGTTTTCGTTTTTAAGGTTCCCCGCGGGGGGGGGACTTGGTGTGAGACAGGAGGGATAGGTGGGGAGGAGATATTTGTGAAAAGGAAAACAGGGTTTTGGCAGATGTAGGGGTTTAGAGTTTGGGGAAGTCAATGGGTACAGAGGGGGGTAAGGACGAGGTCCCGGTGTCCGTCTTTATGAGTGGCTCCAGAGGTCCCCCTGGGACAGGGCCCAAAAGGGAAAAGAGGAGAAAGGGGTTTTTTTGGCAGCGGACTGGGGGGTTTTTCGATGGGGGAGTTAAAGTCTCCCCTATGAAAAGTGGGGTATCAGTGGAAAGAAAATGGAGAAGCCGGAGGGGAAGTGGTTTAAGGGAAGGGTTTGGGGGCGGGGCCTGGTGGTCGGTAGATGACCGCCCATTGGAGATTGGGGTTTGGGGGTGATGCGGACAGAGGGGCACTCAAAGTAGGGGAGGGTTTAGGGGGGGTAGTGGCGGAGTGGGGGGGGAAAAAAACAGGTGTCTACAGGGGAAAAGGGCCCAAACCCCCCGCCATGCTTGTTTCCCCGGGGGTTGTAAAAAATGGGTAAAAATTTTGGGGGGGCCACCAAAGGAAAAGCAGCGGAGAGGGCCGTGTTTGGAGGGGTCGCCAGGTTTCCGTCAGGGCCAAGAAAGGATACGTTATGTGATATAAAAAGGTCATGTTGTAGGTGATTTGTTGCATTAAGAAAAGTGCATTCCAGAGGGCTCCCGAGAAGGGAAAAAGGAGAAGGAGGAAAACAAGGGGAAAAGGTTTTAAAATTTTCGGGGGGTCAGGGCTGGCAGCGCTTTGGCTTGGGAGGGGGGAAGATCTGAGCAGCTGATCCCCGCGGGCCCCACCCCTTTGACAAATCTGCTAGGAGCTGTTGAGTGACGAGGGCTTTGCCATCCTGACCCGGGGGGGGTCACACCAGCCAATGGGAGGACCCGGAGGACCCCTCCAATTTACTACAGGGGGGTGTTTGGGAATCGCATTTAAAATCCCCCCTACTGAGTGCTGTGCCTGTGATTTTCTCCTGGCTGCCTTTCTACCGTTTTTTGTTTACTGACGCTTACCTTGTACCCGCCTCGGTTGGTTTTTTTGACCCCGGCTTGTCTTTTGATTTTTCACCTGTCCCCGTTTTGGGTTTTGACCCCGGCTTGTTTTCGTTTTTCCCCCCTGGGTTTTGGGTTTGTTTCTTTGGGTTCCTTTTTGGGAATTTTTTTCCCGGGCTGTCTGGCTAAATTTTCCTTCGGGGGGGCCCCCCGCTCTTTAAAACCCGCGGGAGGGGGGTGTCGCCCAAGGGTTTCCGCCTGCCGCCCAGGCAGCCCGTCAAGTAGGCAGGGGACAGGGGGGCTGGGTTCCAGTCAGGGCTCACTGTATTTTCCCTTTACATTAAAAGCGGGGTTAAAAGCTTTTTCAGAAAAAAGGTCTCTTACAGCCAGAGATACAATAGTGGGAGTTTTCCTGTGGGGGCCCCTGGGTTCGGGGATATGTCGCCAGCATCTAGGAGGGCAGAGAGGGGGTTAAGAGGGGGGAAGTAAGATAACGGAAAGTAGGGGGGTCGTTTATGAAAGGCAAAAAGGGGAAACAGGTTTGTGGCAGAGACAGATAGGGTAAAATGCTGGGGGAGATAAAGAGCCATTTCCCAGCAGAGGAAATGGGGTAGGGAATTTTTCAGAAAAAGGAGGGTTTAGATTAAAGGACAGGGAAAAGCATGGGGGGAGTGTGGCAGGTTTGTGAGGTTTTAAGTGGAAGAAAAAGCAAAAAAACTGTTCCTTTTGAATCCTTGTTTAATCCGGTTTTAAATTCCCCTTTTTAAATTCATTGTTCCAGTACTTTGAAAATTGGTCGTATTTGAAAAATGGCCCAGCATGACCCCCGGGCAGATTGACCTACACAGGCTAGGCCATAAAGAAAGGCAACAACAAAAGGTACTTTTTTTTTTTGAACTTTGGGTTGGCGTTGCCATTGTAATTGAAAAGGGCAGGGCGTTTTTTACTTTTTTTTTTTGAACTTTTTTTTTTTTTTTTTTATAAACGTCACTTGAACCCCTTGGGGGAATGATCTTTGATTGTTGGTAAACAAAAGCATGCAACTGCAGCGGACACACCAGGTTAAAACGTCACATGCATCCAGAACCCATTTTTAGCTCCCAGTTCTATAGAAGGCTCGGAACCCTTTCCACCCCGCTGGAGTACCAAAGCAGATAGAGGGAGCTAACAGTTAATCGGCCGTGACTGGGTAAAAACTGGGGGTCGGGCCGATGGAGCTTGGGCCCCTGCTGTAATTTTTAGCTGGTTTTCATCTCCAAACATGTGGGCTGGACGTATGGGTATGTCCATTTGCAGGAACACTTTCCCACATAAGACATACTCTTACGCTTAATGTTGGGGGGTTAAAGTAGTAAAACAGAGAAAACCATAAAAATTTAGTCTTGCGGGAACGCAGACCGCAGAATAAAAATACATTGCCCCCTAAACCGAACAGCAAACCCATAAAATCAAATCACACAAAAATAAAAATTTTTTGCTTTTCCCTGATAGATATAAATGGTAAAAAAAATAAAAAGTACCCCTTGTCCCAAAAAAAATACCCTCATACGACTATGTAGATGAAAAAATAAAAAAGTTATTGGCCTTGGAAGGAGGGGGAGGAGAAAACACCAAGCAAAAAAAAAACATAAAAGCGAACCTTAAATTAGGTAAATACAAGATTCAACAGATTTGACTGTGTTATTATTTAACGAAAATTGAGTCAAAATTGAAACACTATGTATGAAATACTAAGGGTCTTATGTATGAAAACGTCTACAGTAAGACTGTCTTTGTTGCCCATTGAAACCAATCAGAGCTCAACTTTCATTTCAAATAGGGCTCCAGAAAAAAAAAGCTGAGCTCTAATTATTTGTTACGGGCAACAAAGAGAGTCTTTGTTGAACCGTACTTGAACCATACTAGAAACGTACGAAGCTATGGATTTATAGCTTCGCTATGGCCATTCTAGGCATATTACAGCTGGAACAGGTAAACCATTTTTCAAAGGGGAAACCCTGACCAAAAATGTCTCCACGTAAATGCGCCTGTTTAGAAGCTTAAGGGGTTCATAAGTCAGGGGCATTCAAAAGGTATTTTAAGCAACAAATTCATACATGCGCCCAAATTCTTTTTTTTTAAACCCATTCTTTTGTTCTGCTTAGATCATCATCCTGTTGTATGACTCATTTCGGCCCAACTTTATCTTTTTAGATAAAATCACAGACTCTGAATACTTGGTAAAAAGAGTTTAGGGTTTTGACCAATAACTGCAAGAAACCATGTCCTTTATTTTAAAAAAAAGCCCAAATCACCCCCCTAAACCCATTGTGTTTGACAACACGTAGGGTTTTTTTTTGCCATATGCTGTTTTTTTCCAAAAACCCTGGCTTTAAGGGCCCAAAAAATTTTTCATTTTGGATCACTCCCCAAAAGGGTAATTTTCTGAAGACTCGGGTTCTCAATGCAATTTTTCAAATGTAACTGTGCGTCTGTTCTTTTAAAATAAGAGGCTTTCTGCGGGTTAACTTTTAAACCAAATATCATTTAAATTTTTTTTTAATTGTAATGTTATAAACTTAAAAATTTTTAAATTGTTAAAAAAAAGGCCTATAGAGTTTTGGGGTGAATTTTTGGGTTTTGAATTCCTTTTGGCATTGATGTTCTGACCTGAGGTAATTTTTTGCCAAATTTTTAGGAGATTATCAGTTTTTTTGAATGTTTGACATTTTTAAAAAACTTTCTCACTATGAAGAATATAAACTTTAAATTGCTTGTAAATGGCCCTTTTTGTCTTCTCAATTTTTGGGGAAACAACAAATGCTTCTCTAAATTTTATTGCTATATCTTTCCCCTTGACATTGTTTTAACACACAACTGAATCACCCAGACACTAAAAAATGCCAAAACATTTTGCCTTATAGGGTGGTCACACTTAATTTAGATATTTAAACAAGGAAATTTTTAAGGTGCTTTCAACATGAAGTTTTGGGGCAATTTTAACTGCATTCCAAAAAAACTGCCTTTAATACAGCAATTCTTTAGTTGTGTAAAATTTTTTCGAAAGGGGTTTTTAAATAATCAAAATTTCGTGTTTGGAGTCTTGTGGATTATAAACACACTAAATTTATTACTGCTTTCCAAACAGTTTAGGAAGGAAAGAACTTTTTTGGTAAATAAAGGGAATAATGGGGAGCAATTAAAAATCACCAAAATGGCTTCCCAAAAGCACCCAGGGTACCCGTCTGCGTAATCCTAATTCATATGGAAACAGTAAGGTGTACTTAATTTTTCACACAATGCTTCTGCATCGTGGTCTATTTTTTGTTAGATTAATAATTACATGTTGTAATTTGCATGTGTTGTTGTTCAGGTTGTATTTACCTGATTTTAAGACCTTCCAACTAAAAATCTTTTTCTTTATTTTTCTTTAATTATGTCCTGATATGTAAAACCACAGAATTTAAAGAAGGTGTGCTTTCTTTTTCTGTTAACTGCACAGCAGCTCAAGTTACAAGGGAAATTAGCCCTGTCATAGGCATTATTATCACTGTTAGCGCTTTGTTGGTTAGTTAGACCCAGCAGCCTCTTCCTCACTGGCAATCACCATTGACCTTAACCAAAAAATTCCCCAAAAATTTGGGGTTTTTTGAGAAGCTCTGACCTAGTAATCTGCTCATCACAATTTAATCCATATCAAAGTTGCTTGAATCATTATACTGGCTCATTTTTCTAGTCAAATACCAATTCAAAGCAGCAAGCAAATAAACCACATTGCTGTATGGGGGAGGTTGCAAACACATCAATTTTAAGAACTCACTGTTCACTTGCTGAGAATTTTATTTATCTCATTCATCTGTGATTTGAACATCTTAAAGGGTTATTCCCTTTTCATTGAGTTAGGTTAATAAAGAAATTAACCCAAAACATTTCTGTTTGATATTGTTCTTCAAGTTAGGATTTTCTCTACTTGTTTTTTATACAACCTTTCCCCCGTTACCGGGGCCCCCTCTCTCTCTTACAAACTGCAGCAGTGGTTGCGCTGGTGACATCACTTCTTACTGTGTTGATTATATTGAAATATGGGGGCTTGTTTAAAGGGAATGGTTTTACAAAAATTTTTATTGTTTTTCTCACGTTTTTAGTTAAAAAAAATTTTTTGGAATTTTTGGTTTTATTTATTTTTTAAACTTCCATATCACTGTCAAATTTTTTAATAATTTTTGAGTCCCCGCATTTTTCACTTTTGGGCCACTAAGCCTAATAACTGTTCACACTTCCGTCCATAGAAAAAAGATTCTCCTTTTCTGCTCATTAATTTAAAACCTCAAACTAAAAACACCATAAAAATAACACAACCCCATACA